>CADWAF010000516.1:0-19752 GCA_902984215.1 Willaertia magna
AGGTTGAAAAGAAATGTATTAAGAGAAAATACACCAAGAAATGTATTAAGAAATCAGCAGGTTATAAGATTTGTGCTAAATATCAATTCACTGGTGGAAAGAAAGAATGTGTTAAATATGCAGAAAGAACTGTCTGTGCAGAAAAGAAAAAGATTTGTTCACCATTTGAAATTGAAAAGAGACAACATAAAAAACCAAAGAGTTATAAACCAAAAAATTATAAGAAAAAGACTTCAGTTTACAAGAAGAAATAATTTTGCAAAATCCACGTTTATTGTGAAATAGTGTTTTAATAACATTGTAATAATATTGGAAAATAAAAAGTGCGCTTAAAATATACCCAACTCAAATTGTTTAATTATTAAAAAAATGGGAACACGTGATGACAGCAACCAAAAGAAACTTTTCACATCTATAGACGTGGCAGGTCCACAAGCAAAAAGTTATTTGAAAATGGAGGAATTAGTAACAGCAAACGCTCATCATCGCTATGAACTCTATGAATATTTTTCATTTGAAGAACTATCAAAACACTCCTTTAAAACATACATTGATCTTATCCATAGATTTATAATTTTTTTATTATTGGAAAGTAAACCATTATTTACAGTCAAACCATCAGAAAATGATCATTTAGAAAGAATTTTAAAAGATTATTCAATTAATAAACCTTTACAATATTTAAAAGAAGAAAATGAAAATATTGATTATTTTTTTATTGACACAAATTATTCGTCTCTTTTTGACGTTTACAATAATGAAATTACTTTACAAAAAGAGGAAAAGAAAAGAATTATTGACTATAATAATCAAATGGAAGAAGACAGTGACGATCTGGAAGAACTTGACAATGAAGAAGAGCAGGAACAAGAATTAGAAGAAAAAGAGAATTTTAAAAAGAAAAAAAAGATAATTGAATATGTTCCTCCTTTTATCTCAAATTATTTTTTAAATATTACAAGAAAATATATCCCAGTATCTAAATTAGGAAAAGAAATTTACAATGAAATTCACTTTAAATCATTTGAAGATATGTATTATAATATTAATAGATTAATTTTTGATGATCAATTACTATCTAATTTTATTACAACTTATTTTAATTTTGAAAATCAAATAATTGAAAATACAAATTTAGATAAAAATTATTTATTAGAAATTATTTGTCGTGGATTTTGTGTGATTGGTGAAATTATTGTCATTGTGATTGGTGAAATTATTGTCATTGAAATGTTATCGAAAATACAAGAAGCAAGTTCTTTTAGTGAGTTGAATAATGAATTTATATTTTTTAAACGAATTAAAGAAAGTGCTTCTTTGGATATGTATTGTTTTTCTTTATTATTCACAAATGATTTTACAATTATTCAATCTTGTAAAGATTTAACTACATTTATTGAAAATGATAATATTGATAATGATATTAAACAAATTGAAAAGAATTATTTATTTAAAAAATTACCAATTGATATTCATTCTATTATTTTAAGATTTATTGATAATTATAAAGATTTATTGGATTTAAGAATTATTTGTAAACATTGGAATAATTTAATTGTAAATAATAATGATATCTGGAAGTATCAATGTTATAATACTTTAATACAAAATTCATTGTTTACGTTGTGTAATACGCAATCATTACCTTTTAAAGAATTTGAAAAACGATTTAATGTCGACCAATCATTCACTCTTTTCTTTACAAAAATTAAACCGTTACTAAATTTTGAACGTTTTAAAAAGGATAGTGATGAAAGTAATGTAGGCAATTTTCCAGAAACTAACTATTCAACATGTATTTATATTAATCCAAATAATTTCTCTGTCAGTAAAGGATCTACTAAAACTGTCAACAATAATAATCAATTTCAACCTGATTTACCTCCTGCAATGTCAATGAAAGAAGATGAAAGGTGTTTAGTGCAATTAAATTGTAAAGAATTAAGTAGATTTTTTAGTGGATCTTATTTACCTAAAACTGGAATGATTTATATTTTTCAAGAAAATTGGATTGAAAACAAAATTAGAGTTGAATACACAGAATACGAATTTGATTATGACAAAAGTAACACAATAGAAATAGTTTACGCTTTGAAAGAAAACAATTTGGAAAACCCTCAAATAGAAAGTGGAGTAGCTATGCTTAATAATGGTGGAGAAGATATCTTGTCGATGAAATTAATTTATGAAACAATTACAATATCAAAACAAGATTCATTGCAGATGAATTTTAATAAGGCACACATAACTAATATCTTGGAAAGAACACATAAAAAGAAAAAGAAGAAACCATACCGTGGAAAATTAATTGAAATTAATTAATTTGGTGAATTTTCCCATTTAGTGAAAGTAGTGATTATAATCAAGAAGATGAGGATGGTAATTTATCCATTCCAATGCCAACTCTCTATCATTTGTAAAGGCAAAATGTTCACTCCTACCTGCAACTGGTTTACTTTTTTGAATGAACACAGTTGTTTCAATTTCATTTCCTTCATCATCTTCTACCATTTCAACACAACCAGGTATTGCCTTTTGTATTTTTCTTTCTTTTTCTTCTTTACTTAAATAAATTAAATCAGTGTAAGAATCATAGTCCTCAACATTATTTTCTTCAAACATGTAGTGTAAGGCAACGGTAGATGAATTACTATCTGTTGAATATCCATCACTTATATAATCTTCATCTTCTTCATCATTGATTGACTGTAAAGAAGGATAATCATTCTTTTTTGTTACTTCTTCTTCTTCTTCAAAACAATTAAAACAAATAGTTTCGTTAGTCAAATGAATTATTAAAGTTTTTATCCATTCGTTCGTTTGATATAAATGATAAACACTTTCTACAGCTTTTTCAAATAAATTAATTAAATTTGATTTCCAAAAAATATATTCCAATAAACTTTTAACACAAACATTACTTTTATAAATAATAATCTTTTTAGTCAACTGAGTGGAAACCAATTTTATATCTTCATTTTGTAAATAATCTCTTCCATAAAAGTCAGCTATTTCATTGGCAATTGAAAAAAGAAATTGACTGGCAAATTGTTCCATTCCTTCTTGCAATAAATTTAATACCATTGGTGTCATTGGTACTTCGTTGCGAAAATAATTTCCAACTTCTCCAACCAATCTACGAAATGGTAATTTGGATATTAACAAAGATTCTCTTTTCACAATATTTGATTTAAAGAGTAATTGTTCTTCTTCATTTGTCAATTTCAGTTTCTTTTCAACTGGTTCTTTGTCGTTAATATTTGTGGAAGAAATATTATTTTCTATTTCCTCACTAAACTTTCTCTTTCCAATATTAACACTACTTAATTTATAAGAACCTTCCAAAGGCATATATTCTTTGTTTTCTACAGTCTCAAAAGGTTGTAAAAGAGTTTGGATTTTACAATATTCATTAAAATTATTTTCAGCTTGCAAGTTGACAGAAATGGTAGAATTAACATTTTCCAATAAAGCTATACTATCATTCAATATCTTTTCTTCTGTTTTATCATTGTCACTATTCATAATAGTATGAATAGAAATCATTTCTTCTTCATCATCATCATCTGATTGATGTGTATAATAATGTGTTTCAAGTGGTTCAATATTATGATCAAAATCATAATAATCTGAATAACGTGATCTTTCTAAAGTAAAATTAGAATGCATTTCAATAACTGTATTTTTATCTCCATAACATAACCATGAATTCTTTTCATTTCTTTTTCTTTCAATTATTTTCTTCATGTCTTCACTTTCTTTCTCGTCTAAATCAATAATATATTCCTCTTCCTTTTTTTCTTTTTCAAAATCAATTACTTCTTCTAATGTTTTATTATTCTCATTTTCCTCATTACATTCTTGCTCATTTTTTAGTTTGTTGTCTTCTTTTTCCAATAAAACACTACTTTCAACTCTCTTTTTATCTTTTAATTTTAGTGTTTTACTATTCTTTAAATGTAAGTCAACTATTTCTTCTCCAACTATATCTTTAAATAAATTAATTAAATTATCATAATTTAATAAGATAGATAATTCAATAGGTGATACTAAATGATACATTGAGCGTGAGAATGGATTAGCACCATATTCTAATAATAATAATTTAATTAAATCTTCATTTCTTTGCTTAACTGCATAATGTAAAATTGTCAAACCAATATTATCTGTTAAATTACACATCGTAAAACATGAAATAATTCCTGTTTCTTTTAAAATTAATTTGTTTTGTGCTAAATTTAATAATTCATCAATTTGTTTTAATTTATTATCTGGATTTAAACAAAATTGTAATAATTCTTTGTTTCCTTTCCAACAAGCTAAATGTTGTAATAAAAATGATTTACAAAATGTTGGTTTTAAATGTTTATAATTTTTACCAACAAAGCTAATATCTTCTTTAAAGTCAACTAAATGAATAAATAATCCAGTTTTAAATAATTCTTTTACAATAAAAGATGCAATATTATCAGTTAAATTATTATTAATTTTAACATTTGACAAGTTATCAATTATATTTAATAATAAATCTCTAGGGAATATTGAATAAATTGGGTCAATAATTCTCCAATAAGAAATAATCGAATTATTATAGTTATTTCTATTATACTTTTCTTCTTCTTCTTCTTTATGAATAGATTGTAAAAAATTCAAGATATTTAAATTAAATAACTTTTCAATAGTAATTTCATTTTGATTTCTTGTATATTCATTATCATTTAATAATTGTAAAGTTGGTTCTAATAATTTGTAAAATAAATAATGAAAACATGATATCATATTTTTAGGTGTGACAAATTCCAATACATTTTGACTTAATGATATTTTTAATAAAAATCTTAATAATTTATTATTGTAATCCTCTTGTTTTGAAAATAAATCAATCCATTTTATTACTAATTGTTGAAATACTATTTCATTATCATCCATTATTAAATTATTTTTGTTTAAATTTAATTTTGAATTTAAATTTACATTTCTAATTGTATCATTACTTATTTTTAAATATTTATAGAACCATTGATGTAAATTACAATTATTTGACAGCTGTAATTCAATTAAAATGTTCCAAAATCTATCTTGTTCTGTAAATTCATAAAAATGTTTATTTAAATAACGAATGGAATAAATAGTTTTGTGTAAATCGGAGGTGTCAAACAGATAGGATAAAATTATTTCTAAATTTTCAAATGGTATTTGTTGCATTTTTTTTAAATTGTTAATACATCACTAGCATTTTGAACGGTATTTTTTCCCTTGTCAACCTTTACTGATTTTTACAACCAAATTTTATTTTATTTTAAATTCACTTTTTTCCGGTTCATTGCTATATAATTTGTTCTTCTTTAATCATTTTTTTTTCCCAAACATTTATCTTCATTGAAATCTTCACATTTTCTAAATCCACATTTCTTATTGCCACTTGAACTACGTTAGTAGTATAAAATTTCATTAGTTTCAACATTGGGATACATGAATTTATTTTTATGTACAATTTGATTAAAATTTAAATAACTATTAAATTTTAAGGTTGATTCAAATATCTGTCTCTTGTTAGAACTAAACAATTATTGGGGAGTATTTCTTAGGTTAGCATGTCCTTAAAGTTTTTGCTTTAAAGAAAAACATTTAATAAGTGGAGGGAACCATAACGAAATCGAATTTTAAGGTTGACCTCAGTACAGCAGAATCAGTAACTTGAATATCTTTCCTTGAAGAAATAAGATTAGTTACCATATTTCCTAGCTTAGTTCCATAGAGCAATTCCATAATTAACCTCTCCTTTTCATACAGAGCTTTAGACATAGACATAAGGAAGGCTATAACACAAACTGTTACAATAGCAATTAACAAAAAACAAATTATCCAGATTGCTGCCAGAACTGATGATAGGGAAGGAAATAAAGGGCTGTTATGAGTATTTAATGTCCAAAATATCGTAAATACCAATGAGCTTAAAAGACAGGCTATTAAAAACATAACATATCCAAAAACTATTCCTCGTTTTTTAATAGAAGGATGTAATAGTTTTTTCTTTTTTAAGGCTATATTGTCAACTGAGTCTGTCATATTAGCATTGTTATTAGTATTATTCGGAATTGTTGTTGCGTCTTGCATTATCCTACTAGTGTAAATAAAATCTTCTGTTTCACACTACAGCTTGTTGCTGGGAGGTTTTGTTGTAATTTTTTAAAGTTTTATTAAAAACCTGTTTTTTTTATACTTAAAGCCTTGATTCAATGTTTGTTCTTCTCTATCCTAAATTGGCAGTACTGAAAAATGGAAAGAAATACTGGGGAAGAAAGAAAAATGATGGTTAAGATTGTTGTAAATCAGGCAGCAATTGGGAGGTAATGAGAAAATGGAGTAAGACGTATATCTCTACCCTTCCATTCATGGAATTAACATTTTCATCTGCCAATGCATTAGTATTTGATTGATTTTATGAAAATGCTATCTTCCTCAACTAGAATCGAAAGGATGATCTCGGGAAACTCAAAGATAATAAGAATAAAAAAAATATGAGCTCTCCGATGAATGAAGAAACACTTCATGGTAAAGTTTTGAGTATTCAAAGTCACGTCGTCCATGGATATGTAGGAAATAGAGCAGCAGTATTTCCTCTACAAGTACTTGGATTTGAAGTCGATTTTATAAATTCTGTTCAATTTTCAAATCATACGGGTTATCCAAAAGGTGTCAAAGGACAAACACTTACAGGAGAAGAATTAAAACAATTATATTTAGGATTAGAGGCCAACCAATTAGATATAGGTTATTCTCATTTACTTACAGGATATATCGGAAAT
Organism: Willaertia magna; assembly: GCA_902984215.1. Taxonomy (NCBI): domain Eukaryota; phylum Heterolobosea; class Eutetramitea; order Acrasida; family Naegleriidae; genus Willaertia; species Willaertia magna. The sequence goes on from CADWAF010000516.1 coordinate 6,810, forward strand.
GAAAGTTTCTTACAAAATGTTCTATTTATCTATGAACAATTAAAAGAAAAAAATCCAAACCTAGTCTATGGTATGTAATTGTTAAGAATTAATTAAATTGAGATTATTTGAATAACAATAATATTAGTTTGTGATCCTGTTTTAGGAGATGAAGGAAAATTATATGTTCCAGATAAATTAATTCAAATATATAGAGAAAAAGTACTTTCTATTGCAACAATTATAACACCAAATCAATTTGAAGCTGAAACATTAAGTGGTAAATTAATTAAAACAGAACAAGATGCTTTAGATGTAATTGAAATCTTTCACAGCGCACCATTTAACATTCCAATCGTTGTTCTGACAAGTGTAGATTTTAAAGAACAAGGAAATAATGAATTAATTTTATATGCAAGTAACAAATTTTCAAACAAAAAGTATAAATTACCATTTAGAAAATTGGAAGGTAGTTTTACGGGTACAGGAGATGTAGTTAGTGCTTTGACATTAGCTTTCCATTCAATTTATGGAGATGAACAATTTGATAAATCTTTAGAAAGAACAATTGCATGTATTCAAGCAATTCTTGAAAGAACTCCACCTGGTGAAGAATTAAGGTTAATTCAATCTAGATTTGTTTTACAAGATCCTCCAATTAAGTTCAAAGCAATTCAATTAGATTAATTAATGTACATAGTAAATAACATTTTGGTTTAATTTATATAATTGTAATAATAATGGTTGACTAATAATCCAAATGCCAATACCTATTAATCCTCCAAAATATAAAGTTTTAAATTGTTTTTTAAAGGAAGAAAGAAATGTCATTATCCATTTATAAATATTTTTAAATTTTAAATTACTTTGTGTTGTTGGAGCTAATGTATTGTTGTTATTAATATTTGTTAAATTATTATTTTCAACAATACTTGAAGACTCTTTCACATCGGAAATTAACATTACTATTAAATTAGATGAGCCTTTATAGATAAAGAACATTCCTACAGCTCCACAAATAAAAGAAATACTATAATCAATCATTGTTGCAAATAATTTTCCAACTAATTGTTCCAATAATGTATCTCTAATAATTTGATTCGTTTTAGCATCAATCATTCGAACCATTTTTTTAATAAAAATAATTTATTTATGCTTTACAAAAAATATTACAAAATAATTTAAATAAGTTTCTTCTTTTTAAAGAAAGTTCTTAAATTCATAATTTGCCAAACAGTAAGTACACTAATTAATAAAAATTTAACAGCTCCCATCCAAAATGTTCTTGTATAAGTACTATCTGTTGTTTGTCTAAATCTTTCTTCTCTAGTTTTAAAATAAGATTGTTCATCACCAATCATTCTAATTTGTTCCTTTAAATTTGATAATAAATCATTTAAACGTTCAATTCTATCTTGTTTTTCAACTTGTTGGGATTCATGATGATCAAAATCTACTTCAACTTTAACGTCAAGATAAATTGCACGTAAATCACTTGGATAGAACGTAAAACAGATTTTATATTCACCTGAAATATCTTCTTTAGCTTTTAAATGATAAGTTTGTTTAGTTGTTTGTGAAACATGTTCTTCTTTTAATGTATATCCAAATGGATCTGTAATTTTAATAGAAATAAATTCACCTGCACTTTGTCTAATATCTGGAGCTGTGAAATGTAAAGCAAGAGGAGTATTAGGACTATTTATTTTAATTATTATTAATTATATTTTTAAACATACCTTAGATTTTCGGTAAAACAAAATGGATATTGTTTGGTCAGTAAAATATTGGTACATTCAATCCTAGATACATTTGTAGTGAAAAATAGGAAAAGAAGAAGATAAACGGAAAGAAGATAAAATTTCATTTTTTTTTTAATTTTTTTTTTCAGTATATTTTGTAATCCTGATTTTTTTATGTGTGTGGAAAGGTATTTTATGTGTTGATGGATATCTACAACAATTTCACATTTTATTTCTGTTAGCAGCAATAATAGTTATTTTGTTAATTAATTAATATTATGTATCCAATTCCAACATTCTTTAGCGATAGGTTCAACTCTCTTATCATAATCATTATCTATTATTGGTACTTCATCAAATGGAATTTTCTCCTTTTCATTCTCTTTTAAATATGGATCATTTTCTGGTTTAATAGTTCTTTTAAATTGAAATTTAATCATAAATCTATCTGTTAAATCATTTCTCATTCTTCTATGAACTAAATCATAATGTAAAATAGCAATAGATCCAGCACGACAAACTAAACTCATTTCTCTAAATTCTTCATTATTATCCATTGCCTTACGTACACCTTTATCTTCCATATCAAATACAAATCTATCTGGAATATAATCATTACAATAATTTGTATAATGACTATTCTTACGTATTCCAGTTGGTCCCATTTCTAAAACTGTATCTTGTGCATAGTACATTGCCATAATATGATGTAATTGTAAAATATTATCACCTGTTATTAGTTTTTGATCTTTTACAATATTTATTAAAGTGTCAGGGTTATAAGGTACTGTTGGTCTAATATATCCATTAAATTCAAAGTTATCTTTATGCCAATGTTGGTCTTTTCTTCCTCTTTGTGATAAATGGAAATGACTGGCAGGTAATTGTTTATAATTTGAACCTAATAGTTTTGTAACAATTATTTTAACAATTGGATCAGTAAATACAGTTTCTGAAATGATTGGCATTTGAGTTTTAATATGTTGTTGTGTACGTTGAGCTAATTGTAAAATTTCTGAATGAAAATCTTTTGTAATTGTTGTAATCATTTCAGGTGAAATAATTAAATATCCATCAATTAAAAATTGTTTAATACATGAATCTAATTGATTTATATTTGTTAAAGTATTTGGTAAAGATTTCCATTTATATTTATCAAATGTTAAATCAATTAATTTATCTATTAATTTAATTTGTTGATTACTACCATTATTAAATGGAACAAAAGCATCACCAATTTGATTTCCTTTTTCCCAAATGATGTGTCTGTCTAATTTAATTTTTTGAATTAAAAGTTTTGGAATTTTAGCGCGTTCAGTAAATGGAATAGTTTTAAATTTTTTATTTTCTTCTTCTTTTTGTTCCTCTACTTCTTCATTAATTTGTGAACTCTCAAAGTTATTATTTTCATTTTCTAATTTGTTCTTGTCTTCTTTACTTTCTTTTTTATTTGACTTTATTTGAGAATTGTTATTTTCATCAAGATATTCAATTGTAATGTGAGGAATATATTGAGAAAGATTTGGATCATTTAAAATTAAAGAAATTACATCTGTACTTTTCTTCAAACGGTTTAATTTTTGTTTGGTTGGTTGGATACGATCACTTCTCTTGACGTTTCTTTGCATTTTGTTTTTTTGGTAATTTTTGAGTTGAAAATGAAAGTAAAAGGTGAAGTTGATGTTCTGTTAGGTTTACAATTATTACAAAAGAACAACAAATTATAATGATATAATAAATACTATTTATTGCAATGGTGCAGTATTCTTTTCAAGATAAGCTAAAGCAAGAGCATCGCTTTGTAACAATGGAGACAATTTCTCTCTCACCTCTTGATTGTAAGCATTAATCCATTCAATTTCTTTTTTACTTAATAAATTAGTGTCAATTAAAGAAGGTTGCATTGGACATAATGTAACATGTTCAAATCCAAGATATTGTTTATCATTAAACTTTTTCAATGTTTCAACTGGTTTGACTATTAAAATATTTTCTATTCTAATACCAAAATTACCAGGTTCATAATATCCAGGTTCATCTGTAACAATCATACTTTCTTTTAATCCAAAGTCATTAACAACAATACTACGATAGGTTATTCCATGAGGTCCTTCATGAACAACTAATCCATGTCCAACACCGTGACCAGTACCATGGTTATAATCTAAACCGTCTTGCCAAAGTGGAGTTCTAGCAATGGCATCTAATCTATAACCACTTGTTCCCTCTGGGAATACAAGAGTAGTTAAGGCAATATGTCCTTGTAAAACACGAGTGAAACAACGTTTTTGATACTCTGATGCTTCACCAAAATGTACTGTTCTTGTGACATCTGTAGTACCGTCTTTGTAGTGAGCTCCAGAATCAACCAAATACAAACTTGAAGTACCAACTGTTGCACTATTCTTTGGGTCTGGGCCATAATGAATGATTGCGCCATTTGAACCATAGCCACTAATAGTTTGGAATGAAAGTCCAATGAATAAATCATTTTCTTTTCTAAATTCTTCTAATTTCAAAGCAGCATCATATTCATTGATAGTGTTTCCTTCTTTAAGATGATTTTCTAACCAAGCTAAATAACGAACCAAAGAAGCACCATCTCTAACATGGCAGTCTCTAAATCCTTGTTTTTCTGTGTCGTTCTTTACAGCTTTAATTATCTTTACAAAACTATTATCTCTTACAACTTTACACTTAATGTTTTCTAATACTGCATAGTTACATGTCTTTGGATCAATAAAACATTTCAATCCCTTATCCTTTTCAGTAAGTTGACATAATTCCTTACAAAAACTATCATAAGGTCTAATTAAAACACCATCCTTTTCTTCTAACTCTTTCTTTAATTCAACATTTTCAAATTTAGATTCATCAACAAATAAATATGCATTATCTAATGTTACCAATAAATAACTAATAAAAAGGGTATTGAAGGCAATATCTGCACCTCTTAAATTCAATAACCAAGCAATTTCATCTAATGCTGTCAATACATAAAAACTACATTCTTTTGTCTTCATTTCACTTCTTACTTGTGTAAGTTTATCTTGAACATCTCTTCCAGTGAACTCCTTATCTAATTTAAAAATTTTACCGTGTGGTGCTGATGGCCTATCTGTCCAAACTTGATCAACTAAGTTTTGTTGGATAGTTTTAACAGTTAAATCTAATTCTGGATTTGTTTTAATTGATTTTTCTAAATCTTCAAATCCTTGAACTGAATATAAGAATGGATCTACACCTACAACAGATCCTTTAGTCATATTCTATGAATTTCAAGGTTGACCTGACCTATTATAAAAAATCTTTTTACTTACGCCATTGGAAGTAATCCAAGATGTCAATGATGGATCTATTCCTTCTTTCATTAATTTCCAGCATGAAGAATCTAATTGTTGTTCTGCTTGTAAAAAGTATCTACCATCAGTAAATAATAAAGCCTTATCTAAAGTTACAAAAGCAGTACCTGCAGATCCATTAAAACCCGAAATATATCCTCTTCTAGCTTGATCATCAGAAACATATTCCGATTGATGAGCATCAGCAGATGGAATTATATAAGCATGAATAGAATGCTTTTGCATTAATTCACGCAAGTGGGTTAATTTCTTTAAAGCGTTCATTTTTTCTTGTCTTTGTAATCTCAACTTTGTTTTCCACAAGGACAACCTGGCAAGTAGAAGATTAGAAGTTTTAGAAGACAACCTTATTGCTGATAATGGTCGCTCCTAGTAGACATAAAGTTTACAGTGTCTACAAGTTTCTTGTGAAATTAATTAATTTCTGAATCACTTCATCTAAGCTCATTGATTTTCTTTTTAAAATTTAACTTTAAAAAAATGAATAAATTAATTGCAAGAAGAGTTATTCCTGCTCTATTGAAGAAAAACAAAAATTTCCTACCAATTATCAATAACATTTGTGTCCGATCATTTTCTCAAACTCCTTTCAGAAGAGATGAAGAAGAAAAACATAACGCCGTAGAAATTCCAGTTAGACCATGGTATATTTCAACATGTAAGTGTTTTAATGGAATTTTAAAATTTTAAATTACATGTCAATAATATTCAGTTGTCGATATTAAAAATTTATTTTACTATCCAGTATTAATGTTAGCTGTTTTCCTTACTGCAGGTTTTTTAATTAACGTTGAAGAAAAGAATTATCAAAAACAAAAAGCAAAAAAACAACAAACAAAAGAACAATAAATAAATTATTCAATAATGGTGTAAATTAGAAAAGAGAAAAGGGAATAAGTAAAAAAAAGAAATTTTTAATCCTTTGTACTAAATTTTAAGTAGTAAACTCAAATAATTTTCAAAAATTAGTCTTTAAATAATGCATATAACTTTCTTCCAGTTCCTCTCTTCACATCATCCCCAACCAATTTAGTTCTATTTTAAAAAAAAATTGAAGTCATAAGATGAGCGGTAAGATTACTATGAAACAGGCGATGGAAACGCTTTCTTCAATGTTTCCAGATTATCCACAAGAAACTCTTAAGTCCGTGTTATATGAAACTAATGGACATATGGAAAGAACTATTGAATGTTTATTGCAAATGGGTCCACCTCCTTCTTCTACAAATAACTATCAAACTTCATCTAATAACAACAACAATAGATCAGCTTCATCAACTACAACAAAAGGACCATCTGTACGACATAATTTACCTGCCGACTTTTTAAGATATTCTGATTTATGTCCTCAAGATGAAGGAAATAGATCATCAAGTAATATGGAAGAAGATGAAAGATTAGCTTACCAACTTCAAACTGGATTATATTTACAATCAAATCATGACAATTCACCAAGTTATCCTTCTGGTCCATTGACCTCTCAAACAACATTTAATAATCAACAACCATACAACATGTATTCAACACCACCCCCAACAAGTAATCCAATACCTATGCGTACTACAAGTACTTCTTCTAGAATGGTTGGTATTGAAGGGCATGGAACGGGATCATCTTCTTCAAGAACAACAAGTGGGTCAACTAATAATAATCCTTCTGGAATTGATCAATTGAGTGATTTCGCAAAAAAGAAGTTTGGAGAATTTAAAAAAATGTTTGGAAATAAAAATACAAAAACAACAAATCAAGAAGAAGATGAAACGGTAATGAGATCTGGATTATTACGCGATTCTGATGACGAAGAAGAAAATAATAGATTGTAAATAGAATAAATTGTAAATTAATTAGATTATTGTAAGAAAATTTTAAGTATTATGTCATTCATACAAATTCGTTTTTTAAGATATTTATAACAAGGTAATTTTCACAAAAAGGTTTTAACAATCTTTAACAACTTTTTAGTGGTCGGTTTGAACCAAAATTATTGAGAAAAACTTTACAATTTTAACTTTATGATACTGTGAAGCTTTACAGAAAAAAGTTTACCGTACAAAAAGCTTAAAAACAAACGCGTGCACTAACAACAAAGACTTACTTCTTTCCCTTGAGGAAATAAATATACATCATTCAAAAGATGTTTAGTGACTTGTTAAGGAATGATAATGAAAGCAATAATGCATCACCGCTTAGCCTCAAGCAGTGGACTACATTTTACCAAGAAAAAATGTCCGATCCCTTAAAGAATGCTGTATGTTTTATTCCTGACCGTCTTTATTGGATGTCGATGAGAAGAATGCCACTTTCCTTTGATACGGCTACTATTCATTATGTAACAGTAGATGATAAGTTTGTTTATGAACCTTTCTACAATGATTTTGGTCCCTTAAATCTCGGAAATACAATAGCCTTCTGTAGACTTATTGAGGGAAAGTTACAGGTAAGAAATTAATTATAGTTGTTAATTATTTCTTTAATTCCTCTTTTCTCTAAGTCTGTTTCTCTCAGTAATAAGAAACTTGTCATTATTACTAGTTTTGATGGTGGTAAGAGAGCGAATGCTGCGTACCTTATTTGCGCTTTTATGATAATTGTATTAGGCTATGATCCAGAAGATGCTTTTAAACCATTTCTCAATATATATCCTCCATTTCATCCTTTCAGAGACGCATCTCAATGTAAGTCTCCCTTAATTGATCTTTGAATAATAATAACAAATTTTATTAAGCCTTATCTACCTTTAATTTGACAGTATTAGATTGTTGTAAAGCTTTAAAGAAAGCTATTTCCTTAGGATTTTTACATTACAGTTTATTTAATACAGAAGATTATTTCCATTATGAAAAGGTGGAAAATGGTGATATGAATTGGATTGTCCCTGGAAAATTCCTTGCATTTTCGTCTCCAGCAAACAGAAGGATAACTGGTGATGGTTTAGTACATTTTACACCTGAGGATTATTTACCATTATTTAAAAAGTGGAATATAACAGCTATTGTAAGATTAAACAAACAATTATATGATAAAAAGAAATTTACTGCTAATGGAATAAGACACTTTGACATGTACTTTCCTGATGGCTCCATTCCATCTGATGAAATTGTAAAGAAATTTTTGTCGATATGTGATACTGAAAAAGGTGCAATAGCCGTACATTGTAAAGCAGGCTTAGGTAGAACTGTAAGTATTATAATTTCACAAATTCTTAAATAATAATTAAGGGTACACTCATAGGATTGAATCTAATGAGAAGGTACCGATTTACTGCAACTGAGGTAATTGCCTGGTTAAGAATATGTAGACCTGGAAGTGTCATTGGAATTCAACAACATTTCTTGGATGAAAAGGAATTTAAAATGTGGAAAGACGGAGAAGAGTTTACACCTGCAATTATTGACACAAATCCTCAGTTAATAATAGCACCAAGTAGTCCTGTACAAACTTCCCCATCTGTTACAATTTCGACAAAGCCTACCATTAACACTACTAAGGAAATAGAACAAAAACTGACAGCACTGAAAATAGGAACCAATTTTGAAGAGGAAAAGAAGGAAATTATTTCAACCAAGCCAATCACAACAAATATTCCAGAATCCAATTTTAAAGATACACCAATACTTCCAATCCAAGTTAAATGTAAGTATAAATATATTGAGTACTTAATTTAATTACCTTAAAAACAGATACTAAACGTCAAAACAGAGAGAACAAATTTCCTTCTAATGATAAAAACAGACCAATATCAACTTCTGTAGTTTCACGTAAACCCGAGGGCAAGACCTCAGTTGACTCAAGAAGTTTAACTCCCCCAAGAAATCTCTATAAACAAAACCACTATGAATACAACACTGGATCGTCTTTGAATCTTGGATCTAAACCAAACCACCCCACCAAGAAAATGCAGCACTTAGAAGAATTAAATAATAAATATAATAATAATCCACGAGATAATTTCCTCCTTAAAGAAAACAAAATCATTTCACCAATTACCACAAAGAGACCTATAACCTCAAAACAACTTAAATAAAGTCAATAATTTGTTTATTTAAAACAAACTAGAAACTGATTCTTCATTGTGAACTCTTCTAATTGCTTCTCCAATTAATTGACCAACACAAACTTGGTGAATTTTTGGATGCTCTTTTTCCTTAGATAATGGTACAGTATTTGTGACAATAACCTTTTCAATTGGACTTTCCTCAATTCTCTTAACACCACTGCCATTTAATAAAGCATGGGTTGCTGCAGCAAAAATTCTCTTTGCACCATGTTCTTTAAGGAGTTGGGCACATAAAACTAAGGTACCTGCGGTATCTATCATATCATCAATAATAACACAGTTTTTACCTTCTACATTACCAACCAATTCCATAGTTGCAACCTTATTTGCTTCAACACGTTTCTTATTCATAACAGCCATTGTTGCTGCAAGTCTTTTATCCTTTTCATTAAGTGCACTTCTAAAATTATCAGCACGTTCAGCACCACCAGCATCTGGTGACACAACAACTAAACCTTCATAAGAATCATTTAATAAATGTTCTTCTAAAATAATCTTTTGATAAAAGGATTGAACAATAACTGGTTTTGCATGAAGATTATCTACTGGAATATTGAAAAATCCTTGAATTTGTCCGCAATGCAAATCAACAGATAAAACTCTATCTGCTCCTGCACTTTCCAATAATCTAGAAACAAGAGCTGCAGAAATAGGAACTCTAGGCTTTGTTTTTCTATCTTGTCTTGCATATCCATAATATGGAATAACAGTTGTAATTCTATTAGCACTAGCACGTTTTAATGCATCAATAATTAAACATAATTCCATAAAGTGATCATTAACAGGGGTACATGTTGATTGAATAATATAAACATCAGATCCTCTAACATTTTCCATGATTTGTACTCCAATTTCACTATCCGCGAATTTATTAATCATAGTATCAGTTAATCCAACCCCAAGAAATTGAGCAACACGAGCAGCAAGTTCAGGATTAGAGGAACCTCCGACAATCTTCAAGTTAAAGCCCATTTTTTCTTCGAACTGTTTTTTTTTTTAAAATTTTTTTAATTTGGCCATCCAAAGGCCAGTATCAAATTCAATACGCGATTTACCGCCAAAAAAAATAGGTCAGAAAACTTTCCTAATTTATTATTTACGGCCTCTTTTCCAAAACACAATTTATTAATTATAATTTTGTTGATTTTCTTCTTCTTGCCTTTTCATTTGCAATTTCTTGTTGTTGTAACACTTTTCTCTTTTCAGATTCCTTAATTACAAAATCTGCAACTTCAGTAAATACATTTTTCGTTTCATTTTGATCAATTGCAGATAATGGATAAACTCTTAAATTATCTCTAGCATGATCTGTTGTAAATTGTAAATAATATTGTTTTAAAAATTCAATTACTTCTTTATCATCTTTTTCATCTCCTTTAAATTCTTTAAAATATTGTTTAAAAGATTTATTTTTTAATTTTTGTTGTAAAATATCCTTTTTGTTTAAAATCATTATTAAAGGTGTATTTAAAAACATTGGCTTATTAGAAATATCTCTTAAAACTTCAACTGTTTCTTGTACTCTCCATGTTTCATTTGATTCATAACATGTTAAATCAAATTCAGATAAAGAAACCATAAATACAATTGCATCAACATCTGAAAATAAATGTATCCACTTTTTACGTTCATTTCTTTGTCCACCAACATCTACTAATTTTAATTGTTGTCCACTATTTAATTCAAATGCCATTTCAATAATTCCTAATGTTTTAACTCTTGTATGTAAAATATCATCGATTGATGGAATATAATCATTTTCACAAATTCTTTGAATATTTTTAAATAAACTATTTACAATCAATCATTAATCAATCATTAATTAACTAATTAACTTACTATTCAGCAGAATCATATAATTGAAATTCTTCTCTATTTTGAAAAGCTTGTTGTATTCCTTCATCTTTCCAAACCATTTCAATCTTCTCTTTCCAGTCTTTTGGATTTTCTAATAAATCATTTATTGTTAAACTTTCATTTACTAAAGTAGTAGCATATTCAATCGCTTTTTCATTACAAATTTTAATTTCTAAAGTTTGTGTTCCTAAAATTAAATTTCTAATATTTTCTAATAGATTTTCATAAACGTCACTTTTCATTTCTTTTCTTGTTTCTTCACTTGCTATTCCTTTATTATACATTAATTGAATTTGTTTAAATAATGTTGATTTACCATTTTCACCTGGACCTAAAAGTAAAATTGTAATTGGTTTATTATTTTTATTATTATTTGTAAAGATATCACCTGCGGAGGTACTTGTTGTTGTTACTTGTGGTTGTTGAAATGTAGAGGAAGCTCTGGAACGTCTATTGTTGGAATTAGGTCCCATAAAATCTTCAGTGGTAGTAGTTGTACTTTTGATAACTTGTCCCATTTGTATTATTTGTTGTTATTATTGGTTTGTTTATTTGATGGGTATTGAAAGGTTTAGTGAAGTGTTGTGTGTTTAGTGTGGTTCACACTTTGAAAATATTTTTTTTGAAAGATAAATTGTCGTCTTTCATGTTCTGTTTGTCTTCCATATAATCTCAAAAAGGAATGCCACACCATTTAACTTGTTCTTGTCTTCCACAGCACACGGAGTGAGGGACCTCTCGGGAACCTGTAGTGCTGTAGATTTTTTGTTGGGACAGAAAAACGGCACACCGACTCAGTTTAATAAAAAAATGTCGCAACTCAAAGACTTGGTTGTTATTTTGCCTATTGAAATTAAATATTTAATAATTTCCTATTTTCCAATTCAATTTTTAATTGGACTTATTCCCATAAAAGATGAAACAAAATTGGAAGAAATTAAATATTTATTAAACGAAAAAAGTTTACAAAATTTCATAAATAATTTTATAAAAAATAGTTTAAATTTAATTAATAAAACTCTAATATTTCATGATTTAGATTTACATATTTTAAAATTAAATAAATTGGAACAGAATTTATTTTTAAATTTAGAAAATAATAATTTTAAAGAATTTAATTTAGCTGAATTTAAAAAATTAAAAATAATTTCAAAAGTTTTATTAAAAATAAATTATTTATTTTTTACAGAAACAACTGATTATTATTTTTGTAAAAAATTACAAATAATTTTGGATAAATTAAATTGTAAAGAATTAGAAATTTGTTGGATTTTTAATAAACAAGAATTATTAAAAAATAATTTTTATAAATACCACAATTATTTTTATAGTTATTTATGTAATTTAATTATACAAAATGATAAATTTAGAAATGAAATTTTGCAAAATATTAATTGTGATAATTTTAGAATTCATGGAATGTTATTTATAAAACAAGAAAATTTAAATTTTGATATTTTACAAATTGCAACAATTGATGATAATATTTTACCAAAAAGATTACAAAAAATTGATAATGATCTTTTACAAAATACTTTACAAAATACAACTTTACAACAAATTAATTTTACAGAACTAAAATTATTAAAATATTTTAAAAATATAAAAAAACAAAATAATCGCATAACTAATGAAATTTTATTTCAGCACTTTACAAAAGGAATAAATAAAAATATTTTATTTGAATATAATTTTAATCCAAAAAAAGATAATTTATTTAAAACAATAAAATTATGTCAATCTTATTCTTTACAATTACCTTTTAATTATTCACCAATTTGGTCTTGGATTTCAAATATTAAATTAATTATTAATCCATTTACAAATAATTATTATTTAAAGTGTTATCGTTCTTTGTTACAATTACTTTATTTATTATTTGGTTTTGAATTTTTATTTGTGTTATTTATTTCTTTTACTATTTATTTTGATAAACTTTCTTTTTT
>CADWAF010000519.1:0-15496 GCA_902984215.1 Willaertia magna
AAAAAAAATTTAAAAATTATTTAATAAAAAAAAATATTTAAATTTGAATTTTTTTTTAAAAATATTTTTTTATTTTTTAAAAAACAATATAAATTTATATTACTTTTGTTAATTTTTTATTTATCAAAATATTAGCAAAAACAGTATAAATTTATACTGTTTTTTGTTTTTGTTGAATAAAAAGAATATAAATTTATACTTTTTTATTTTATTTTTAGAATTATAAAAACTGTATAAATTTATACTCTTTAAACTAAAATTTTTTATGCTTAGCAAAAAATTGTAGTTAAAACAATAATTAATTTTACATAAAAAATTGTAGTTAAAACAATAATTAATTTTCATAATTAAATTAAACACATCTAAAACAGTGTTTTTTAAAAAAAAAGAAATTTTTGAAAAAAAGTTATTTTAAAATTATTTTAAAAGACGTTTTATTGAAGTCTTTTTTTATTCTATTTTTGCTAAATAATTGGAAAACTATATATGATTTTAAGTATAATCATTATAGAACTGCTAAAATCAAAATTATCATTATTATTAATTATTAATTCTTATTATTAAAATATTATTAACTTTTTAAATATACTATTATATAATTACAATAAATATATTAAAATCAATAATTTTATAATATGTTTTTAAATATTTTATTTTTTATATTTAATTAAAATTTTTAATTTAATAACAAATTTAATATTTCTATAATCAACATTATATAATCTAATTAATTATATATTAAAATTATCTTTAAATTGTAAACTATTATTATAATAATAATTTACTAAAGTAAATGGTTTTATTTATAAATAATTATTATAATTTAATTAAATAAAAAAATAATTATCTTTATGTTTCTTACTTTGGATAGTTAAAATATTATTAATAATTTAATCAAGTTTATTATTTTTAATATTTTTGTTAAATCATTTTTATATTGTTTATTTTTTATTATTTTAGAAACTTACTTTAATAGGTAATATTATATTTATATTATAAAAATCAATAACATAGTAGACAAATGGGCTAAAAAATCAAGAGAAAACAATGATTACTTTGATATTAAAAACTATTCCAATATAACCAACTTAATTTAATAAACAGAAAGAAGATTAATATTTAATATACGTGAGAGAATCTTAAAAATGGATTATAATGAAATTAAGGAAGAAAAAGAAATAAATTGGAATAACAAAATTGATAGAAACCGTTTAGAACGAAACAAAATAAACAATCAGGCAACATTTAAACATATGGAAACTAACCTAATATCAGAAACTAAAATTCAACTATTTAGAAACATCAATAATTGCCAATATAAACACATTACAACAAATAACATACAAAAATGTCAATATTGCAACAAAAACTTGGATTTAAAACACCTAATGGTCAACTGCCCAAAAACTAATAACGAAAGAAATTGGGTAAAAGAAAATATAAAGAAACTCATAGGAAAGGAGCATGAATGATAAATACCACAACAAACTTGAAATAAATTACAATTCATTTATCGAATGCCTATCATCAGGAAACACCTTATCAACATACAAATAACACTAGCTCTACTAGTCGCAAAATGCTATAAACCTAAGGTGCTCAATTCCCAAAGGGAACTAGTAAATAAAGTAAAATTTTTATTTATTACATTTGTATCGCTTTTCACTCCTATTTGTCATAATACTTTAAAATACATTGCTTATACAAATGCATCTCTTTTACGTTTAGAACCTGGTCCTTTCTTTTTCTTAGTATTCTTTTCCTCAAAGTCTTCTTTGCTCTTTTCTTGCATTTCCTTAATGTTATCTAAACTAACATCGTGACTGAACTCTAGCTTTAAAGTTCTACCATACAAGTGACTATGCTTTAGAGCTTGATAGGCTTGATAACATTCTTTTGGTGAAGAAAATTCTATGAAAGCAAAACCACGATGTGAATTAGAACCAACTTTCTTTGGTAAACGAATATTTTGCACTTGACCATAAGCACTAAATAATTGATAAAGATCTTGTCTGGTAGCTTCGAATGCAACGTTTCTCACAATTAATTTCTTAAATGTAACAGTTACTCCCTTATCATCGTCTTTGTAAACAACATCATCTTTCTTTAATTTAGGTTGTGTTGTAGTCTTAGTATCTGATGTGACACTTGAATATTGAATAACTAAAACGTGATTGTCCAGTTCAACATTTTGTAATTCATCATGTGCTTTTACAGCTTCTTTTAAATTAGAAAATTCAACGAAACCAAAACCTTTACTTTTTCCATTGGCATGCACTATTTTTGCAGATCTAGGATTATACTTCTTAAATACTTCCTCAAACTTTTCATCAGTTGTATTGAAATTAATGTTTTTAACAAACAATACAGTACTCTCTGGATTATCATCTTCAACTGCAGTAACACGAACTGGACCATCTTCTTTCTTCTTTTCAACTTTTTTCTTATTAATAATAATACCCTCTGGAGCCCATTGAAGATAAAGTGGTATATGATGGAAATTCTTATAAGCCAATTGACTAAATGCTTGTCTAGCTTCACTTGGTTCATAAAATTCAATAATTGCTAATGTCTTAGTTGAAGGAATAACTACCTTTGCAATTCTTCTTTTATTCTTACCAAATAAATCATATAATTCTTGTTTTAATTTTTCAGTATCTTCTTCAAATGGTATATTCTTTACTAAAATTATATTCCTAGATAATTTTGTTTGACTTGTTATATTATTTAAAACATCTAAATTAATACCAAATTCTTGTAATTCTTCTTTTGTTTGTTTAATTAATTCAGTTTCTGCTAATGCTAATCTTACAGCTGCATTATCATCCAATCCAGAATAATCTTTATTATTTAATAATAATTCACTTTTAGAAACACCAATCTGTCTACTCATACTTTCAGCAACAGTATCACTACTCATATATGTTGCATTCCAATTATTTGTATTCTGTGCTTGTTCTCTCTTCTTCTTTAATTGTTCTCTTTTAAAAGATGATTTAGCGAAAAATAAATTCTCCTTTTCTTTATAGAAAGTTGGTTTCTCTTTTGATTTTGTTACGTGAATTAATCTACCTTGAAAGATTGTATTATTTATTGCCTTTCTAGCCTTTTCTGCCGATTCAGGTAGTAAGAATAATATAAAGGCTATGCCTCTAGCTTGTTTTGTTTCACTATCTGTTGGTACCTCAATTTCTGTAATTTGTCCATAAGGTTCAAATAATTCTCTAATTTCATCTTCTGTTACTGTATAATGTAAATTATAAACAAATAATCTACCAGTATCTTCTTCATTTTCATCATCTATAAATTGATTATACATTTCTCTTTGTTGTAATATTGATGAATCTAAATTATTATTTGAAATAGAGCTATTACCACTAGCCTTGTTGTTATCTGAAAATTTAATCTTCTTTGAATCTTTCAATTCGTTATTACTCGTTGTTGTTTGTAATTCTTCATCGTCTTCTTTCTTTTCATCTTCATCTAAATTCAAATCGTTATCCCAAAATTTAACATTTGAACTTTTCTTTTTACCAATATTTAAAAATTCATCTACTTCCTCAGGTTTAACTTGTTTCTTCTTTTTTTCTTCTTCTCTTTCTAATTTAATTTTCTCATCAATCATTTGTTTTATTCTTGAATGTTTACTCCATGGTCTAGCAATTCTTGGATCATTATATGGTAAAGCAAATTCAACTGTTATTTTAGCCATATTAATAAATGTTTGGTTACGTTCTTGGACTGCATTTAAAGTTGATTCATGAGATTTATAACCAATATATCCAAAACATCTACTTTTACCGGATTTTGTTTTCATTATTTTGCAATCTGTCACTTGTCCATATTCTTCAAAAATCTTTTTAAATTGTGGAATAGAAAGATGAGCAGGTAAACCTTTAACTATAATACGTGATAATTTCAGTTCTTTACCTATCTCAATATTTTCTTCAATACTCATATTATTCTTTTTCTCTTCTGTTCTTTCTTCATCTTCCATTATATCCTCATCGGAATGTTTACTGGAATTTGGTTTCTTTGCTTCTTTCATCTTCTTTCTTAGTCGTTCCTTGATATTGTTCATTTTTTTTGGATCCGAAAATTAGTTGAACAGCTTCAACAACTTTGATTAAAAAATGTTGTTTTATAGCTTTTTTAAAACTCTGGTAGACAAAGAGGTTATAGTAGAATTAAAGAATGATGTATCATTAAGAGGAACTTTACATTCGGTGGATCAATATTTAAATGTTAAACTAAATAATGTACAAGTAGAAGAAAAAGAAAAATATCCATATCTATGCTGTATTAAAAATTGTTTTATTAGAGGAAGTACTGTGAGGTATATTCAACTACCAGTTAATGAAGTAGATACGGAAGCTTTAGAGGACGCTACCAGAAAAGAGCACATGCAAAAGAAATAATAAATCAAAGGAGTACATAAAATAATATATATTAAGGCCTAGTGATAATAATTTCTGTCATCATGATAGGTTTGATAATCTTCTTGGACACCATCATCGTTATCAGTGTAATCTTCGTCATCATATGCTCTATAGTTTGGAACAATATCTTGAACATTCTTTTTAAATTCTGATTTAAGTGTATTTAAATCTCTTATTAATGATGTTACAGAATCAACTAAAACTTCACGTGGTTCCCATTGATCTATTGTTTGTAATTTTACTTCAATGTGGTGTTCTAGAGGATGGGGTATTCTATATCCAGCGAAAAGAACTCTTTTATCTTCCAATAATTTCATTCTTACTATATTTCCTAGTGTGTGATCTTCTTTATTTATGGTAAAACTAGCAGCGTTAGGCATCTTCTCTATTTTCTCCTCCTTTAATTTAATTTCGCCTTCCAAATCAAATAATTCCCATGTTTCTGGCTTGTTCATTTTACTTCAATTTTTTTTTAAAATATTTTTAACGTAATTCTTCATTTACTTCACTCTTAGTGAGCCTTTGCCTCTGTTCTTTTTGTTTGGGGTTGTGCTAGAGTCGTGCGAGGCAGTAATAAAGAAGGGATTGGATTCTATGAGTTGATTTTTGGAGAACCTTGGCATAGGTTTGTTTTCATTATCAATATTAGGGTAACTAGTAAACTTTTGAAAAGTATCAAATTTTAATTCCCTTTCTTCCAATTCTCTTATTATTTCCGATTGTAGAACCAAATTATCTTCTGCTTTAAATAAAGATTCAATAGTTTTAGAAAAGTAAATAGGTTCTGTTTGATTGTTGAAATTCAGTTTTGGAACATTTGACGAATTAACATTTGTCTCCTTGAAAAGTTGAGAAAATAAATCTTCTTTGGATTTGGCAGAGGTAGGTTTTGTTGTGAGGTTAGTTGAACTATTGGCTCTTTTTCCTGATGTCTTATTGATCGAATTGTAAGATGGAAGTATGTATAGCTCTGATCCTTGGCTAGGTTCCAAATTCTTTAAACTTTCTATACTGTACATGATAATTTCAAGTAATTGTAAAAGGTTGAATTTCTCTTTTTTCTGCATTATAATTTGGCTATTAAGGGATATTTCTCCAGCATTTAACATTCCAATTAACTCAAAAGCTACAGGCGTCAAATCACTTACTCTTCCAGACTGTATACTCTGGATTACTCTGTTCATAATTGTACTTTCTAAAATAAAACTATCTCCTTTGTAAAATAATGATAATAACGCTTTACGTAACTGTCTTTCGTTTTCTTTCTTTCTAATCTCATTAATTAGTATTTTAATTTTCTCATCCAATACGGAATCTTCATCTTGGGTTTTCTTATCGTATAACTTATATTTTGTGTCACTATTAGAATGTTTAACTGTAACGTTAAAGTGTGTTGGAATATACTCATTCGTTTCAATATCGTTAAGGCTGGGGGTTTTAGAAACAGAAGGCACGTCAAAAACAGGTTTATCTTCTAATATTAAATTACTTAAGGGTTTATCAATACTCTCTGAAATTGTCAATGACTTTTCAAGTTTTGGTAATGGAATGGCACTATTTTTTTTCTTAGAGTTGGTAATTCTATATTGGATTGGTGCTAATTTTGGAGGTCTTCTTGGGCTTTTCTTTTGAGTTGCTTTCTTTTTTTCTGGAATGGGACTTGGTATTACAATTTCGATTCTTTCATCTTCGTCTTTGTTTAATAAATGTCTCACATAGGCAACATTTATATGACGTCTCATACATTTAGGTAATGTAGGATCTAAATAAACTTTTTCAAATAAACTTGTTAAAAATTCTAAATATTCCAACATATTTGTTGATTCAGTCCAAATATCTGCCAGTTGAAAAATAGCGTTAAAAAACTGTTCAAAATCCATTGTGTTCATTCCTTCAGAATCCTCTTTCCAGTCTTCTTCGGCGTTCTTTCTAGCGTCTTCTAAGGTCTTTCCACAATCCATGGGCATTAAGTTTGTATAGATTGTCATTGCTAAACTAACATAAGTTTTTTTACTTATTCTAGGCTTTTTATTCGTTTTGGTAGTAGCTTTCCACCAATGGGCTATAATATGAATGATTGCTGGTTCACTCTTTAAAGCCAATCTTTTCTTTAGATTTTCATCTGTATACAGTTGTAGATTTCCTTGATTATGGTAAGGAATGGATTCTTTAAGGGGTTGTTCAGAAATTTTAGTTACTATGCCTTTGTCTAGAGCTAAACGAATTATAGATTCTCTGACCTGTGTATATCTATGAATTGATCTAATTTTACTCCTACCAAACCACAACGCTGTCTTTAAGGATAGCCTTAAAGCGAATTCTGGAGAATGGGATGTTGCTTGGGTAGGGGGTCGTTGTTGTGGAGAGAAAGACTTTGTTGTCAACTCTGGAGAAGTAGTTAGGTTTTTATCCTTAATTGTTTCAGCACTATTTGAACTAATATTAAGCTGAGTTAGGGAAAAGTTAGAAATAGTACTGGATTCGGTTGAGTAGTCAATCAATGGTGTTTGTATCTTTTTCGGAGTTTTTTGTATCACAATTTTCTCTGTCTTTTCTTCACCATTCACTATAGCATTTTGCATCTTTTTCTTTTGATTGTCATGTTTTTCTTGCATAGCTTGAAGAGTTTGAATTACTCTTTGATTCTTTTGTGTTTCATCTTCTGCAATTTTAGGTATTTCCATATTTACTACTCTTCTTTTCTTCTTTTTCTTAGTTTTGTTATTTAGTAAGGTTAGAGTGTTTTTAATGCTATTAGATAAATCTTTAAGAGAATTGTTACTCTCTTTGGTAAATGACAAATAAAGATTCGCAATACCTAAGGTTAACTCTGAGTGGTTTAGGTTTGCTGTAGAATTGTCCTGCTTTGTAATTCCCTTATGCTCTAAGGCAAGTGTTAGTAAGGGAAATTCTTCATCAAGAGGCCATTCCAATAAGTTAATCATAGGTTCTGTAATATTATTATTATGATCTAGTATTATTTTCCACATAGGGGTTGTTGAAATAGGTTGTTCCTTTTGCTCATCAACAAACCAAAGGGTGGAAGGAGTAAATAAAGGTCTACTTTGAGAAGAACCAGACGAAGGCCTAGAAGGTGTTCTTCTTGGTGTTGTTGGAGAAGTACTTAAAGTTTTTAATTTGTTAAAAACATTATACATTGAGGTAGAAGATACACTAGATACAGAACTTCTTCTCCTAGAACTTTTCAAATTGTACCTGAAAATTGCATCATACTCATCCTCTTCTTGTTCTTCATCTTTGCTCATCTGGCATTATTTGTAGTTGTTTTAAATTTTTATTTTAGAAAAATAAAAAATGCAAAATCCAGATTTAGAACCGTCAAATGGTGAAGCAGGCTTATCGGAAGTGACAACAACAGAAGATGAAAATAATGATGAATTGGAAGAATATACTTTAGAAGATGACATGAAATTAACAAGATATATTCAAAACGAAGCAATAAAAAATATAGAACTTAAAAGAGAAAGATATAGAGAATATCAATCAGACAGAAAAGAAAAGATGATTACTTTTTTAACAGCAATATTAAAAGATCCTTTAACACCAATATTTAACCAATTAGTTCAAAAATATGTTACACCTATTTCTTTTTCAATTTTTGAAGGAATTCAAGCTGATAAAGTGAAAAATGCAATGTTTTCAAAAGAAGAATTGGAAAGACTTAGAGTACAATGGTTAGAAGATCCTAAAAATCAAAGTATTTTTAATGATGATAATTTAGAAAATTAATTTTTGACAAAGTAGTTGTAAATCAACATTATTTTTGTCACAACTTGTTTCTTTGCAAAGTTTTTGTATAATAATGGTTGCAAAGACCACTTTGTGTTGACACTTGTCATTATTTTTAACAAAAGGAATTATCGTAGCTACGTCCAGCACTACGACACCGTTGTCCTAATACGTTTTTAAAGAACCTGTCCTGTTTATTGCAATTAATACCAGTTGAAAAAAACAAGCAAATGGTTTTGAGTACTATTATTACTATCATTTTTGTAACGCCTTGTCTTCTCTATTTATTTTGTAAACTATACGAGTATTACGCAGTAACGGTATTTAAAATGATTAATACAACAAAGGATATCCCAACAGTTATGCCAACCAAGAGTATCTTTAATTTGGCTGTGAAAATTATTCAATCTATTATCTCCAAATCAAAAGCAACTAAAGCCGGCTACCTCATTAGATGGGAGGAATACCAAAAGAAACCTTTAAAAGAACAAGTTGGTATAGAGCATGAATTCCTCTTACATAAAAGTTCAGTGGTACTTTACGATTATGAAGCTATTAGTAAAGTACTATTAGATTCAAAAACCTTTCCAAAAGCTCCAATTTTTAAAACTGGAAAGAAAAAAGCTGAAAATCGAGAAGAGTTTGAGACAAGAGAGAAATCATTATTTGGACTTCCTAATGGATCGTTTGCTGGTAGATTTTTTGGTCAATTTGGTTTAGCTTTTCTTACTGGTGATGAACATAGACGTTTAAGACAATTATTAGAACCTGCTTTTATGAATATTGATAGATTTGTACCAGTTTTGAAAAAGAAAACAGATGAATGTTTGGATTTATGGGAAGAAGAAATGGATAAGAATAATAAGGAAGGAGTATTAAAACTTGTTCCTTATTTCCCTCGTTTAACTTTAGACATGCTTGGATTATGTATTTTTGGACATGATTTTAATTCTTTAAATAATTCTAAAGAAGATCCATATATTGAAAGTTATCATTATGTAATGAATAGAATTGGAGACATTAAAAGATTAGTTTTTGGTTGGTACAATCGTTTACCTATAAAAGAAAATTATGAAATGGAGTATCATATAAATAATTTAAATAAGATGACATTTGATTTAATTGAAAAGAGTAAAGAAAAGATTAAAAAGTGGAATGAAAATAATTATCGTAGTAATGAAGAAGATTTTTCATTATTGGATAGAATGGTAGAAACTACTTTAAATTCAAGCGAAGAAGATAAATTAGCTTTAGAAGAAATTAGAGATAATGTTATCTTATTCTTTGTGGCTGGACATGAAACAACTGCAACGTAAGTTTATTTTAAATATTATTGTTACAAAATATCCATAATTAAAGTATGTTGGGAAGTGCAATGTATTGCTTAGCTAAACACCAAGAAGTACAAGAAAGATTATTTGATGAAATTAATCAATGTAAAAAAGATAGTACTACTACTTCTTGGAGTGATCTAGTTACTGAATTACCTTACTTAAAAGCATTCATCAATGAAGTGTTACGTTTATATCCTCCAGCTCCACAAATATCTCCAAAACAAGTTTCTGTTGACACAACTCTTTGTGGATATAAAATTCCAAAAGGAACTATAGTAAATGTAAATATTGTTGCAGCTCACAGAGGAAATCATTGGGGAGATCCTTTAGTATTCAGACCTGAGAGATGGTTAGAGGAAAATAAAAGTGAATTACCACCAATGATGAGTTATGTGCCTTTTGGTGGAGGAAGACATATTTGTATTGGTAATAAGTTTAGTTTATGTGAACAACAAGTATTTCTTTTTAAATTATTAAAGAGATTTCATTTATATTTTCCAGAAAAGGAAATGTATAAAGATTTTCCTTACAGGGAAGGCAGTTCTATATTTATTGCAGTAGATGATAAACTTCAAATTAAATTGACAAAAAGAAATTAAAAATGTAAATAGTAAACAAATCATTTTTATTGTGAATATAATTTTAAAATCTTTCCAATTATCTATTCTTTACAATGCCTCAGCCCCAGGAATAATAATAACATCTTCATCTTCAGATGCATCCAAAGGATACATTAAAACAGCAATTGGATGTTTTGGAACAGCAAAAGCTCCAGTAGATTCAAAGCAAGGTGGAAACATATTTGGACACTCTAAACTGAAACGAGATAATAATTCTGTTATTAATAATTTGGCAGTCAACTGAGTAAATTCATCACCTAAAAATGAATGATAATTTCCAAAATTCTTTTCACTTTCTAACCTACTCAAGTCTACTTGATCATTATAAAATCTTTCAGGGTTATAACTTTCAAAATCACCTTTAAATAATTTATCTAATCTATGAGTCAAATATGGAGATACTGCAATGTATTGATTTGATGGAATTGTAAAGTTCTGAAAAACAATTGGTTCATTAGTTTTCCTAAAACTTATGTTAATCATATATAATCTCATCGTTTCCTTTAAACAACTATCTAACCATTTTAATGGTGCCTTACAACTATTTGATTTTTCAATCTCTTGATATAATAATCTATATTGAGATGATCTGCCTGACACTTGGGTTGTAGTTATTGCTTGGTGGTGATGTTGTTCTCTTTCAATTACTCTATAGAAATTTAAAATCTCTCCCCTAATATGTTCTTGTAAAGTGGAATCACTTGCTATCTGAGCTAATGTCCATGCAATGATAGCAGTTAAATGTGTATGAACTTCAAACAATATTTGTATTAAATGGTTGGCATAAATATCAAAAGTAAATGAGCCATAAGTATCATGGCCATTCTTTTGGAATAACATATCGATATAAGTATTTCTACTTTCGTGTGTAATAGTTTGATAAATATGTTGTCTTTTCATTTCAGTGACAAATAATTCATGCATTCTTCTCTTTAATAATTCCATTCTTTGTACCTGTTCTGGAACAAACCAACCATTATTTGAAAATATTAATTTCCACCACTTATTAGATTGTAAATAAGTGTAATACATAAAAATATGTGGATTACTTAAATGTTTCTCTAAATGCATCATTATTTCAGCAATTTCATTTCCATGCATTTCAACAATATGATTTCCCATTAAATTTCTTAAAGATGATTTTATAACGAATTTAGTTATTTGTGAGAATAAATCATTAATAACTATTACTTGATGTTCTTCATTAATGTTGAAAGATGGTGGTGTTCTTACGTCTAATTCTTCTTTTTTAAATTCCATCTTAACAGTATCTAAATCAACATGTTCTTGTCTAAATACAAAACTTCTAATTTCATGTTTAATATTTTTAATGTATTTAATTAAGGATTCTTCTTTTAAAAAACCTTCTTTAATAAAATCATTTGAGACAGCATTCCATTGTTTTAAATACTCTTTTCTTTCTTTAGTAAAATTAAAATCCTCAACATAATCAATTGGTGAATAAAAATTATAAATTTTACTCTTTTCATTGTCTAAAGAATAAAAGAGTTGGTTGGCGTCTTGACCAATTAAAAAGGTGACTTGTTTAAATGGAAAAAGAGGTAATGAAAAAACATTACCATATGTTTGATATGTTTTCTTAAGGAATTCCGTTGGATTTTCCATAAATTGTCTAACTACACCTATAATTGGCCAATTTGGGTACTTTTCTGATAAAACAATAAAAGGAGGTTGAGGACCAATTACATTAACATGTTCAGCACTGGATGGAGGACTTAATCCTGTTAATGTGGTAGATGGACTCCTTTTAATTTGTTGTTTTCTAAATAAACTTCTTTGTCTTAAAACATGCTTAAATATAAATTGCCATGAAAAGTAAAGGATTGAAAGTAAAATTGCTACAAAACAAAATGTTAATGTTATTATTAAGCCTGACATTTGGTAGTCAATTTTTTTAAAATGGTTATCATTGGATTGCGTTGTAAAGTTAAAAATATGTTAAATTAAATATAGATTTTTTCCATAATAAGTAAAATTACTACAATGTTATTTTAACATTCTAAATATAAATAAGGTAAATAAATATTTACTATATAATACAATTTGAAGTGCAATCTAATTCTGAATAAATCTTGTTATATAAAAATCTTTTACATCGTTAATGGTTTCGTAATTATAAGATATTCCCATTTTACTCCTCTGAGAAGACCAATATTCAAAACATGGTTCTCCTCTCTCATTATCTAACAAACGAATAAATATAACAGAATGACCAGATCCATTCTTTCTCCAAAATTGAATGAAATCGCCAGCCTTAGCATTTTCAATACCTTCTATCTCTATACCTAACTTTCTTTTTTTTAAGGCTTTCAGACATCCCGTAAGATAAGAATCATCTCCATTCTTTTCACAAAACCAATCTCTCTTTATAGATAGAATCTCTTCCACTGTTGAAAATTCATTAAATCTATTATGATATTGTTGAAATATATGATAAAACACTTCGAATGTTACTCCACAACAAAAAGTGCAAGCAAAAGAAAGTTTAGGGGTTTGAAAATTATTAGTCACATTAGTGTTTGTAGATATTTGTAGATGACAGGCAGGAAAAGGAGAAGCATTTCTCCGTAGTCTTAATAAATTAATCTTCATCTGTAATCTTCCCCTCAAACTTGATAGCTTACTTGGAAGAACTAATACTGATTCTCCATTATCCTTATCAATAGTTATATCCTTAACGATGCCATAGTTTTCATACCCACAAATACAAGATGTTAATACTTTACGATTACATAAACAATGATCATTAGGAGGGGATGAAAGAAAATCCAAGTAGGCTTGAATAGTTTCTATGGGTTTGTTCTCCATTTCATCAATTATTCTAAGCATATCGTCTTTGGTTTCTAAAACAGGCTTCGAAAACCGGGTTTCAAATTCAAACATAAAAGTTTGATGTTTTATGCTGGATAATGGGGTATTAGGAATTACTGAAGATGTTTTTGCGGGTGTCCAGTCATAATCGTAAGTTCCATCTGTTGGGAATTGTTTAATAAACATTAAAACTTTATCATTTAGATCTTGAACTGTTTTTACTCCAACATTTCGAATTATAGAGTCTTCAAAGTTTTCTATCAAACAACAAGAGTTATTATCAAGTAACAAATTGCTAGACATTATTTCCTTTCTTTTTTCTTTCTGTTGATTCTGGCTTCAAGTCATGTTCGTAATGATTAAAGAATTTTTTTAAAAAGTGCAACCCTTCATAAGTAGCGCTCTTCCAAACTGGACAAAAAGAACCATCAAAAGCAGTAGTGTGGAAAATGTAACACTGGTAATGAGGAAGAACTTAAATACAAATTTACAAGAATTTTATTTTACTTTGTTACTTTTTATTTCTTTTTCATTGCAATAGGGAGTTTAGGAGAAGCAGCTTGTACAAAATTTCGTTTCAATCTACTATTGTTATTGCGTTCAGAATTGTAAAATCGTTGTTTACATGTAGGTGGATTTTGCAAATAAATAAATTTCATTTCAACTGGTCTTAGCTTTTGATAGTCATCGTCATCATTAGTTACAATAATCCTCCTTAGATTGGGTATAACGTTAGGCGTTGGTGGTGTTGTTGAAGTTGTCTTGTCCATTAAAACATTAACTGTATGATTATTATTGTTATTATTAAATTGCCCCCTATGAGAATTCATTATTACTTGTTATCAACAGCATAAAACTAACTTAAATTTAACCTAAATTTTTTGACACTACTATCTTCTTCATTATCCAGAAGAGAGTTTGTCTTATAATAATAATTTTGGAAGGCGAATGTTTCTCTTGAACTTTATTATTAGATTTTAACATTTAGAGTAAGATCTATGTACCAAATTTTAAAAACGAACTCTGAATTAATTCAATTAAATTTACTAATAGTAAAAAAGGAATAAATAATTTTTTTTATAAATAATGTTACAATAATAAATTTATATTTTATCATTTATACTTTTTATATTTTTCTTCATTTGATAATTTACATTATCTACCTCTTCTACCATATCTTCAATAAAAGAACTAGATTCTGTTATTGTATCTCCCATAAGTGTGGACATTTCTCTAATATCACTTACAATATCAAATAAATAATCTAATTTTGAATCTTCTTTTTGTTCAATTTTATCTTTTTTAGTTTCAAATAATGTTAGTGGAATATTTACAATTTGATTTGAATTGTTTGAATAAAAGTCAACTAATTTATCTATTTTACATTTATCTTTTAAATAATTAAAATAAAAATTATTAGAATCATTAAATATAATTGTCAAATGTTTTGTTAAAATAATATCAATTATAATTGGAGAGAAAACTGAAAATATCTCAATTTGAATAGTTTCTTTTCCCTCTCCCAAAGTAAGCACAAATTGAAAAGGTGTTTTATCATTTACTAATAAATTAACCATTAAAGAATATTCTATTTTATATTCTATTAAGCGTGTTTGTTTGTTCGTTACAATATCTAAACTCGTCCCATCTTTATCTAAAATTAATACCTTCTCAGAGACTAATAATTGTCAGATTGAAATTACAATTATACTTTTACTTACAATATCGCTCTCCATTTAACTTTAATAAAATTTCAAACACATTTTCTCCAAAGTATAAACTTTTCTTAAATTCAATATTCCCCTCTTCATCTTTCTTTTGTAAATATTCTTTCTCTAACTTTTTTAAATCTGAATAATTCCATAAATTTTTAATCCAACCCATTCCATACCAAGACATTCCAGTAAGTAATTTATTACTTAAATAATTATAGTTCCTAATTGGTTCTAAATATTTTTCTTTACTTTCTTTTAATTCATTGTTATTTTTTACAATTGATTGTAAACTATCTTTATTTAATTCTTTTGTTTGTTTAACTAATTGTAACATTTCATCCTTTTCTTTTTCAATTTGAAAATCTAAATCAACAACATTTTGTTGATTATTTCTTTTTTTTAATTTCTTATGTTTTAATGATTTGACATGTACTTTTTCTTCACGTTCCTCTAATACCCTTGTAATTTTCTTTTTAATCTGATTAGATAATGACAGTTCTTTTATTTGTTGCATAATATACATAATATTAGTGATACTTTCAAAACCGTAAAGATGATAAGTCTTTTTGTGTTTCAGTAAATTAGATTTTGCAAAAAAATAATTACTTACATTAGTCACTTGTTGTTGTTCAATAGTAGAATTATTGTTTTTGAAAGTTATTAAAAGTACAGGTTTTAAATAAGATGTATTTTTCATTAATGATTGAATTTCATCATAAAATAATAAGAAACTATTCTCTTCCGATGGATCAATTAACGATTCAAAATAAATAAAATCAAGTCCAACGTAAAAGCTCCCCTTTATG
>CADWAF010000522.1:0-14941 GCA_902984215.1 Willaertia magna
TTAAGCAAAAAATAATTTGTTCAAATATTAATAAAAAGAGTATAAATTTATACACTTTTTGAAACATTTTTAATTTTTTTTCTTTTTTAAAAGGATGTTTTGGACATAAGTAACATTTTTTTAAAAAGTATAAATTATACAGTTAACAGTATAATTTATACAGATTTTGCAAATTTCTGTAAAAAAACTCTTGTTTTTTTTTCCTTAAAAAAACTATGGAACTGCTAAGTAAATGGTTACAATAATTTTTTTTTTGTAATAAATTATTAAAGTGAATGTGAAAATCTCTATGTTGCAACATATAATAGAAAAGGCAATAATTTATTTTTATTCTTTCCTTTTTTATTTATAAAAAGAACGTTCATTTGTTTTTATACAATGTAGGGCGCATTTGTGAGTTAATAAAATTTTTAAAAAATGTATAAAAAATTATTAAGGCAATTTATTAGATTAGAAAATGTCTATATGAAGAATATTTTGTTTACATTTATTTATATTTAACTACTTACTACTTACCATTAATTAATAATAATTTATTTATTGAACTCTTTGAAATAATTGAATTTTTTTAATTCATATTTATAACATAACAACTATAAATAATTAATTTGAAAATAAAATAAATAATAAAAATAAATTACAAAAAAAAATTAACCTTAATAATTTATAAAAATAAAATGAATAAAGAAACGTTAAATTCATTTGTCAATAATCAATCACCAAGTATCCCTACTACTACTGTCTCTCAGTACTATTTTTTACCATTCATTTGAGCCTAAAACAATGAATAATTATCAACAACCATTTAAGGCACCTAATAGAGATTATTTAGAAAGTACAATTATTCTTGAACAACATCTTCAACAGGTAATATTAAAAGTAAATGAAAATTTTTTATTAATTAAAGATGAAATTATAAAATTACAAAAGGCTTACAGAAGTTTAAATGAAAGACTTGACATTTTGGAAACCTTATATTTTAATGAAAAAAATAACAAAGATAAAGAAGATTAAATTAATATTTTATTTAATAAATAATTTCATAATCTGAAGAATGTTTAGATTCTGATGGTTCATAATCATTATCTGTATCATCAATATTTTCCTCATTTCCATTATTGTTATTTTTCATATCAATATTATTATTATTATTATTATCTTCTTCTTTATAATACCATGTTGTTGAAACATTATTGTCAACAATAGTAGTTGTACTACAATAATATTGACATTCAAAACAATACAAATAAGGTGCATCTTTAAATAATTTTTCTCTATATTTAATTAATATTTCAGAGTTTTCTGAAAATACAACAATTTTATTATTAACATTGTAAATGCCTAAAATTTTTCTTCCATTCACATTAATAATTTTAAATCTCATTAGAGATTGACAGTGATAATTGATTAAAGATAAACAACCAATGACAATATGAGGCTTCTTTTCAAATTCAATTATTGAACAGTAGCTACTTAAATCTCTTTGAGAATAATCTATTAAGTAATATGGAATATCGGTAATTATTTCTTTTGGTTGAATAATTAATTGTTGTTTTATATATAATCCCTAACCTTCACTGTCCCCTTTATACTTGACAAAGTATTTTTCTTTAATGGTATTTGAATTTTCTAATAAATATTTCATTGTTGTATAACGTTTTGTTTTACTCTTTCCATATTTTATATTTAATAATTATTCTTGACGTTCTAATATCAATGTTAAATTAAAATAATATTTTTCTTCCTTTAAACCTTCTTTTAAAAGTTTATTAAAAACAATAATTTTTGAAACCTTCTTTTTTTTTCGATTACGTTTAATACTACCATAAAAACAATGTTCTTGTTTGTCACTTAACATTTTTTTTTAAAATTAATTTTTATAAAAATTATTCCAATAAATAAATGGTACAGCACTCTCCCTTCAATGAATTTTAAATATTTATTAAAAATTATAACGTAAAGTATATTAAAATTTTAAATTATATTTTCAATCCAATTTTTGTTAATTAATTAATTAAATTGTATTACTAACTAAAAAAATAAGGTATCCATAAAAAGTTGTAGATAAAAAATTTTGTAAAACTATACAATAAAAATTAAATAAAGTAAGAATCTATTTTTATATGAAATTGAACAGTTCAATTAAAAAAATCTCTCTTTTTTTTATTTCTATTTTAATAATATTTTTTATACACTTTAATTATCCATTTAATAAAATCTGAATGGTGTATAAATAAATAAGGTATTATATTTTGGTAAAGATATGAAATGAATTTATTTGTATTCTTTAAATATTATTTTTATTTATAACAATTAATTTTTAAATTTAAAATTACGCACGCACTGAAATGTATTGTTTGTTTTACAAATTGAAATAAATATTTTTATTCTTTACCTTTTATTTAATTAACAAAAAAAATAATTAATTAATAATTTTATCAACTTAGTTCTGTCAATTAATAATATAATTAATTAATAATATAACTGACAATGATTGGATCTACAAAAGGTGAGTCTAAATCTGTTGACAAAAAAGAAAAATAATATCCTCCTCTAGTAATAGTAAACAACAAGTTTTACCTAATTTGGTAGAAAATGATTCAACAATAAAGGAGATTAATTATGTTTTACTTTAAAAATTACCTATAGAAATGAAGGAACATATATTATCTTACTTTTCATTTGCAATATTTTATTCTTCTTTTATTAAATTATTAAGTTTAGATAAAAAACATTATGATTTTATTCTTTTTACTAAAAATGATAATATTATTCAAAAATTTAAACGTACTATTACTATTGATGACGAAGGGAAATTTTATATAGAATTCAGTAATCTTGGTAATGAAAAAAAAAGCAGGAATATTATGAAAATATTCTTAATGAAAAATTTAATAGTGAAAATGTTTCATTAATTGAACTATCACCTAGTGTAATAAATGAAGACCATGTTAATCTTGTACCTCTTTTTGAAAAGGATTTTATGTTTTTGGTAACTTATTTTTGAGCTATACTAGAAAAGTGTCACCATTTTCTAATGGGCACAAAAAAAAGTGTTCAATAAAGGTGCAGTGGCAAAAAAATAAATTTTATTGGGAAAAAAGTATAAAATCCTAAAACTACAATGTCCTAAATTAAAAAAAAAATAAAATAAATAAAATATCTAATTCCTGAAAAACCGCAATGTCCATAATTTAAAAAAAAAATTAAAAAAAATAAAAAACTAATTCTAAAAAACCAATAAATGTCCAAAATTACTTATCTTCTTCAGAATACTTAGACATTTTTCTAAGTTGCTCATTTAAATTCTTTTTCTTTCTCTTAAAATAAATCTCTTTCTTAAGTTATAATCCTTTATAATGTACTTCAATCTCATATGCTACATTATAAACTTTTTTTTTTGAGTGGTTGAAAACTTATTAAAATTCAAAATACTAATTAATGAATCACCTGGAAATAATTTCTTTGCAATAAAAATAAATCTATTATAAATATTCTTTTCATTTAATAAATAATCCATTCCTTCCTTATTAATATCACAAACTCTTCCAGAAATAAATCTACAATAATAACTTCTTTCAACAACATCTGTTTCTTTCTTCATTGTAAATTTTTTTGATATCTTGTTTACTTGTTTAGAATTTTTTGTTTGCCAATTAACAATATCACTATATAATTCATTAAATGATTCAATTATTGACACTGCTTTTTCATACTTCTCTTTGAGAAGCTCATAACTTTTTTTGTAAAAAGAAGCTACTTCTAAAATGTTTGACACTTTATTTAAATTCTTTTCTTCAAAATGAGAATCATTATGTAAAAATTTAAATAACTGTTTTTGTACGCTATTAGTTTCTAAAGAATTGTTTGAAGAATTTAAAGCTTTTGAACTGTGTTCAGTAATTACTTGTTGTTGTACCACTTTTAAAGTTACAAATTCTTCAACAATAAGTGGTTTTTGAATAGATGACGTTGTAATTACTAATGCTTGTATTGGTGCTTATTGTTATACTAGTGCTTGTTGTTGTATTGTTAAAGTTACTAGTAGTTGTAAAGTTACTGATGGTGCAAAAACTCTTTTAAAAGTTCTTGAAATTGTTGAAAGGTTCATTAGACCCAATTCTCTTAAATAAATACATAGGATGAATTTTTAATTCAGTTTTACCTCTCAATTCCATTTCTTTAATCTTTTCACAGTTATTATAAAATGTGATATCTTTAACTAAGTATTTATCTTCTGCTTCTAATTCAACTTTTGTAATCTTTCCTTTACTTATATAGTAATTTCTAAACAATTCCTTCGCTTCAATTTCAAAGTAATGTAATAATATTTCTCTTGTAATAGCATTAAATATTTCTTGTTTAATAAACATTATTATTTGTACTTCATCATCTACATTTAATTTATCAGTATTTAGATATTTTAATTTTTTTGTTCTTTTAATAAACTTAATTAAAATTAAAATGTTTTTAAATGTACTAAAAGCATTAACAAATGTAGCAAGTTCTACATTATATAAAGATTTAATAAAAATAATTAAATCTTTCAAAGTTCTTGTAGTAAAGCTTCCTAAAATAGTTGTATTACTTTTTGAAAGTGTCCTAAAAAAATTGTAAATAATACATAAAATTACAACGTAAGTTTTTTCACTCTTTAAAGTAAATGTAGCTTCTTTTTTTTCATTAACCATATGTAAAAAGTCTAATACTAATGTTACACTTGTTAATAGTTCATCAATCTCTCTTGCCATAACTTTTGACATGAAATTTGTACGAATCGTTACTTTATCTTTTTCATTAACGTTCTTAAATTTGATTAGTGATGAATAACCATGTTTTTCTTCTTTTTCTTCAAATAAATCATCCTGTTCATCATTCAAATCATTTTCTTCATCAACATCTTAGATTTCATAATCTTCTTCTTATTGTTGTATTTCTTCTTCTTCATTGGAAACAATTTCTGATGTTTCTTCTTAAGTTTCTTGTAACTCATAAGAACTAGAAAAATCATGGTTCTTTTAAAGTTTGTTTACATTCTTGGAGTTACCAACTTGTTTTTTTCTACTTTTTTTCTTAATTGATACAGTAGATACTTTAGGAAGTTTCTTAACAATTACATTGCTTTCTAATTTTTTGCGCTTTCTCATTTCTCACTTTGCTTCTTCAATTGCTTCTAACCTTTCCATTTACTTCACGAATTCGTTTACTTTAAGTTTTCTTGTACGCTTTAGTCTTTCTTTATCATTATCTTTTTGTCTTAGCATTTTTTTTCTCAAAATTTATTGTAAAGTTCATTCAATAATTTGTTTTATTATTACAAAGAGAGAGTAGATGGAAAAACAATACATTAATCTTGACAAATCATATCTATGTCTGACAGTTTACCATTTTCCACAATTATTTTCAAACAACTTCTGATATATCTAGTTTTGCCACAAAAGAACTCAAATAATCTAATGATATAGCTCCGTTTGTAAAAATAATTCGGTAATAAATTCTCGAATAAATGTTCTCTCAATTGGTTTCTGGAAGAAAATGGTGTAAAAAATTCACAAACTATATAATTGCTATTTTCAAGTTTTATACGTTCACTAGGAAAATCTAAAAATCTTAGAACAACATTAGCTGAACTACAATTAAGTAAATGACTATAATGCCTATCTTGATCAAATACTGGAATAGAAGATAATAGTTCTTCTTTAACTAAAATATTCAAATTATGGTCGATATTGTTCTCTATCTTGCTTTTAACAAACGAGAAAATAAAATGTATATTTTGTTCTAATTCGTCACACAAATAACAATGCACAATTGTTACACATTGAATAACGTTTATCAATCCTTTTTGTATTAAGCATTTAAGGTTAAGACCTTAAGTGAATAAATAAGTATTAACAATTTCAAAAAACATAAAACAAAAGTTTTTGTGTTTTCCTAAAATTCCATCTAACTTGTTTAAATAATTTTCTACTTGTGCTTCAACTCTATTGAAATTTTTTTTGAAAACAAGAGAATTCCAAAACCTAAAATACATATAACATATTGTTTTTTTTATCATTTTGTCATTACCTTCAGTCATCATTTCTGTTAAATATAGCGCAATTGGAGAACATTGTTGTAAATCAAAAAACGTTGATGATCTATAAATATTATAGTTGTTAATCAAATCAAAAATCATATGATTTGAATTATTCCTAATAATATTTCTTCTGCTACTTAAAGTTACTAAAAAACACAAATTGTAATTTGTATAAACAAATACCCTAAATGTATTGATTTTGAGCTTTTTAAATAAAGTAAATGTTGTTTTTGGTAAATTCTTAATGAAATCTCTATTTCTCTCATATAATTTGTTGAAATGATATATATAATATTCTTCTTTTTCTCTTAGAGTAAATAATAAACCGTACTCACTTTTGTTTGCCCATTTATCAATAATGTTATTAATTGCATTGTAATATTCATAAGCACTAGAATATTCATTTCTACTAAATCTTGTATCTTCATATTTACTAATTTCAAGTAAATGGTTACTAATTGGTTTTTCATTGATTCTATATATTTGTCCATCAGTTCGCTGAAAGTAATTTGGTGTAAAGTCATGTTTGTGATTTTGTTATTTATTCACATATTTGTTAAAAAATGATTTTAATGTTATGTTAGAATAAACCGACTCTTTATAAACAATCAGTTCTCCAGTATGTACTTTTAATACTTTAATAGGCACTTTTTGTACTAAATTAAATTTCAGTTCTTTTGTTCTTCTTTTAGTTTGTGTTGACAACTTTACTTTGTCAACTCTCTTTCTTTTCTCTAATATTTGTCTTCTAAATAATATTTCTGGTGATGGCTTCAAGTGTAAACCTTATTGTTTATCTTTTCTTTGTATTCTTTTCTTCTTTTAAAACAAGATTAATTAAAACTTGACTTTTGTTGAGGAGGAGGAAGTGGTTGATTATTACTTGTTGATGTTGACCATTTAATTGTTGTTAAAGGAGGAAGAAGTTGTTTTCTTTTCTCTAATATTTGTCTTCTAGATAATATTTCTGGTGATGGCTTCAAGTGTAAACCTTGTTGTTTATCTTTTTTTTGTATTCTTTTCTTCTTTTAAAACAAGATTGATTAGAACTTGACTCCCGTTGAGGAGGAGGAAGTGGTTGATTATTATTTGTTAATGTTGATCATTTAATTGTTGTTGAAGGAGGAGGAAGTTGTTGATAAATATTTATTGGAGGAGGTAGAAGTTGATTAAAACTTGATGTATGTTGTGGCGGAGGAGGTGGTTGATTATTACTTGTTGTTGACCATCTAATTGTTGTTGGAGGAGGAAGATGTTGTTGATAAGTGCAATTTGGCCACTTTAATTCTTTTTTTGTAGGAAGAAGTGGTGGTTGATTATCTACATTTGATAGGTTGTAATAAAAATATCTTGTTTTACGTTTATACATGTTGTTGTATTTTTTTAAAATAAATTATTTAAAAAATTATTAGTTTTATATTTACTTTTATTGTAATTTACCCTTTTTAAGAATTAGTTCTAGTCGCTATTAGAATACTGAGGATAATTGATGATTACTATACTTTTCTTCAGAAACTTCTTCTTCTACATTTGAAAGAACATTTCTAACTTTTTCTTCTTTAACTAAGAATATTACTACGTTTTGATTAACGTTAATGATACATTTGTAATTCTTTATATCATATACATTGTTCTGCGGAGCAGTTCTATCAAAAGAATAGAACTGTTTATAAATCAAATAATTATTTTATTCAACATAATTTTGAATTTGTTCTATTGATCTTTCCATGAAAGTCAAAAAATCTACAAGTTTAAACATTGATAAGCCACAATTCATTCTGCGTTTGTTTAACACCATGTGTTTATCCTTTTTTTCTTCTTCAATAAAAGATTTATAACACAACAATTCTTTGTAAAGTTGTTTGATTGTTTTTTTTCTTCTTCTAATGTAATTGTTTTGTATGTAATAAGATTGGGTGTTCTGTGTATTTTCAAATAATTTATAAGTTGTTAATTATGGCCTAAATAATACTTTAGGTCCACAGTTGATATGTAGTACTTTTCTCCATATTTTATGATCGGAACTTGCAAGAGTGAGGAAACATAAAAACTGCTTTTTTTAGTACCATTTTTTTTAACAATCGTATTAAGTTTGATTGAACAACAACAAGGCCAAATATTTAATCATTCCATATTTAGTATTTAAATATTTATAAAAACAATTTTTTTTTTAAATTTAAACTAAAAAAAATGGAAAAACACAACAAACTAAGAAAAAAGAGGAGAGCGTTTAATAACTTTTACCATTTAACATCTACCTTCGCTGAAGATAGTGACCAAAATGATTTTTCTTTTGGTCATTTAGGAAGTTTAGATTATTATGAAATAAAAGAATTCAACAACAAGAGGAAAGAATCAGAAGAAAATTCCGATAAAGAAGAAGAAGAAGATGAATTAAATGAAGAAATAGATATATTAGAAAGAGAAAAAGAATATTTTAATAGAGTGTACAACAAGTATAGAGATCAATTTATTGATAATGAAAGTGATACATAAAGTGAAGCAAGTGATATAGAAAATGTAGTAAATGATAATTCTTCAATATGTTATGACTACTCTTATTCTTTACTTGGTTTTAATAGTACATTAACAAACAAAAAAATAGAAAAAATAATAGCCGAAATTTCTTTATTTATTTTAAAAGCAAGATGTTCAATTAAGAATATAAAACTATTGTTTAAATTATTACAAAAAATATTAGACAACACAATAAACAATTATTACTCAAGAAGCGATATAGTAGATATTAAAAGTTTATTAATAGTAAAAAATTATTTTGCTTACCATGGTATTCAAAAAAATATGCGAGTTTATTATTACAAAGAATGTCATGATTATTTTTTTAATAATGAAAATAGTATATGTTCTTGTAACAATAAGGCTAGTAATTATTTTTTTTACAGACCTTTCGCTAATCAACTTGAAATGAAAATTAATTTTTATAAAGATTATAAAAAGAAATTAAATTATTTTAAAGATAATTACAATAACGAAAAATCAGATAAATATATAAATGATATATATGACAGTTTTAATTACAAGAATAATATTTACAATTTTACAAAAAATAATGAGAATACTTACTCTTTCACGTTAAATGTTAATGGTATAAACACTTTTAAAAAATCTGTAATAAGCTTTTATCTAGTATTTATACAAATGAATGAATTTGAATCTTCCGAAAGGACAAAAATTGAAAATAACTTTTTGTTTGCAATATTTTCAAGTATGTCTTGTAAAACTGAATTAGACATTTTTTATGAAATCTTTTATAAAGAGTTAATTGATTTAAAGAGTAATGGAATATATATAAAAGATGAAGGAAAAAAATTTTAAATTTATTGTTTCATTATTCTATTTGTGATTTGTCAGCTAGAGCAAAAGTACTGTATATGAAGAGTTCAAGCTATTCATTTTGTCATTTTTACAATGTGGATGGCATTTAGGCTTCAAATTCAACAAAAACAATATATCCAATAACCTTAATTACAAATGATGAAGCAAAAATTAATGAAATAAGGAAAAAAGAGGAATATAACACAATTTATAATTCTATAAATAACAATAGAGATAAGATAAATGTGAAAGATGTTAAATATGTATTTTCTTTTTATAATTGGAAACAAGGTAACTAACAACATTTATATTCAATGGACATAAATAGTTTTGACAGTATGCACTGTTTATATGAAGGAATTTTTTACAAAATATTAAAATTATTTACAACAAACGTAACAATGGAATTTGATAATTTATTAAAAAAACAAAAGTGGCCTTTGTTTATTAAAAAGCAACCAAGGTCTATAATTGATTGCAAAGATAGATTAAAAGGAATAGAAGCATATATTATTATGCACTATTATTTTTAAATGTTAAAAAGTACTTCAATAGATAGAGAATTGTATGAAAATATAATGAAATTTGTTAATTTAATTGATTCTTTATATGAAAAAGTAGAAATAGATAATTTACAAAAAATACAAAACGACATATCTATAACATTGAATCTATTATTTCCTTTAAATAATAATTTTACACCAAACTTTCATGTTATTACTGAACTAGCTTGGTGTACTTATATGTTTGGATTAATCCCTTTAAATAGTATTTTTTTATTTGAAGGGTTTAATCAAAAAATGACAAGAACTTTTTTTTGTAACAATAGTACAGATTTTTGTTGTCAATTTTACGATTTATTATATTATTATAAATATAAGTATCCTCCTAATTACAACAAAGAGAAATACATAATAATTAATAACTTCCTAATTAAGAAAATGAAAGATATAGTGATTAATGTGGAAACAGAAGATATGTATTTGATTTATTTTGAAGATGTTAATGACATACAATGTATACCTTATTACGATGATTTAGAAATTAAGTTTAAGTATAAAAAGAAAATAAATATCAATAACGAACAAGTGGCAATTATTAAAAGAAACGAATTAAGTAATTTTATGCCTGTTTTTAAGTTAAAAAGTTTTAATAATCAATTAAATGAATATATTAGAGTTCACAAATATATGTATATGTATTATTAATAAATTATTGATTTTATTTAAATAACATTGTTTTTTAAATAATTTTACCTTTCTACATACATTGTGAAGTCCTTCTTTGAGTTTTATCAGGAACTTCTATTAATTGTTAAATAACACTTTGGCCGTGTAGCAATAGACATAGTTTTAAGTTCAAATTTGGCTCATCAAAAAAAGCTCAAAAAAAAAACCTAGAGAAATTTAAGCTTGAAAGTAGGCCATCTACTTTTTGTAAAGTAAACATAAACACAGCGGCTTGAGTGGGAGACCACAGTAGATAAGAAGAGATTGGTGGCAACTTAAGTAAATTTTTTTATTACAACGTAATCCTTCATGTTTTTACATAATTTTTACGTTATTTTAGTTAAGTGCACAAAAAAAAAGTACCATACACCTTTAGTTGGGCACTAAAATTTATAGATGAAGAGTGTTTCTGCTGATGGCTTGACTTTTACTTGGGCACAAAAAAAAAGTATATGAAAAAAAACGCTTAAAAAATGCTATTTTTTTTCCATCAAAAAAAAATGGATATGCATTAACTTATTTTTTGTATATCAACAAGAAATTGCCGAGTTAATGAAATATGTGAATGTTGTAAAAAAAATTTACAAAGGCAAGACCGTTTTATTATTAGAAATTTCTTTAGAAGAAATTCATCAGATAAACAATTTATAAATTATATATTTGGTGCAAAAATTAAGCGCAAAATTGACATTACAATATTATTTTTTTAATATTTTTGTGTAAATCAAAATCCTTACTCCCTTACTAATCCCTTTGCTACATATAGATATTTTAAATGTGACAATGAGAAAATTTATTACATTTTAGAAAAAAAATATTTCTCAAAGAATACAATATTTGAATTTAAAATTTGACAATATTCATGAACGAAATAGAATGGTAGTAAAGTGGGATAAAGATTTTACTGAATACTCTTAATTAAATAAGTTGAAAATTAAAAATCTTGACAGTGTCTTAGCAGTTCCATAGTGAAATTTCTTAAAATTATATACAGTTTTCCGATTGTTCATGTAAAAATAGAACAAAAAAAGACCTCAATAAATAGCCTTATTTTCTGATAAATTACTTCTAATATCATTATATGTAACATCTTGGTGTTTGTAAGTAAGTTTATATTTTTCGTATTCTTTGACTTCTTCCTCAGTATGGTTTGATTTATTTTTATAGTTAAAGCACTTTGGGCACTCATTACTTCTTGGTGTTGCTAATTTTATATTGAATGGTTTATACTTTAAAAAAATACTAATACATAGAATATTATCTATATTTTTTAATGAACAAAATTCAATAAACTGTTTGTACATTTCCAAAAAAGTACAGTTTTGAATTTGTACTGATGTGAAGGTTTTTTATCTTTATTCTTACTTCGCTTCA
The DNA here is from genome assembly GCA_902984215.1 of Willaertia magna. Classification (NCBI taxonomy): domain Eukaryota; phylum Heterolobosea; class Eutetramitea; order Acrasida; family Naegleriidae; genus Willaertia; species Willaertia magna. The sequence continues at coordinate 12,019 of CADWAF010000522.1, forward strand.
TATTTTAATTACGAACTGTCAAATATGATGAAAGTTTGCATTTACTATCCCAAAATTTAGTTATCATTTCTTTTATTTCAAGTGAAATTTTGTTTTTCGAAGTATTAATTCCATATTTGATTTTATTTAATGTAAGTAATTCCTTTTTTTTGCTTCTTTTAATTGTAGAAGGAGAGAAATTCAATATATTAGAAGTTGTTGCAACATTTATTCCATTACTCACAACAGAGATAATATCTTGCCTTATTGGTGAATTATAGGGAAATTCATGAAGTTTTTTTGTCAATTTATCAAACATTTGCAACTTTACACCAGCCTCTATCTTTTCAAGACCAATTTCACATTTAAGATAATCCTTAAGAAGTTGTTTTGAATTTTTATTACTAGTATTACTATCTTCAACGATATGATAAATAAATTTATCATATATTTTTATTGTCATTTCTTTTGATTCTTCAGATCTTTGGGAATATGGTATATGAATATTAGTTTTAACTCTTTTCAGATATAAATTGTAAACTTTAGTTGTAAAGGAAAATATAATATTGTTGGAGTTGCACTACTCTTTAAATTGTTTACAATAATTGCATTTTTTCAAATGAACGTATTTAGAAGAGTTAAAATTTTTGTTGTTGCTACACTGTAGTGTTTTACTACAAGGATGTAAATAAAGACAGTGTTTTTTGGAATCACTTGCTTTGCATGATTTTTTAGGTGGTTTTTCATTAGTGTTTTTTTTCTATTTAGTCATTTTTTTACTGAAACTGAATTTGTAATCTTTTGAATAAATTTATAATAATTTTGACCACACTATTCTAGTTAGAACTTGAAATTCTTGTTCAAGGTAGAATTTATATAATAAATAAATATTTATAACAAATCTCTGTGTTTTTGATTTCTACAAAGTCATTTTTGCAAAGTTTTCAATCTGTGCTTTATTTTGAGTACAAAGTGTGCTTGTAAACATGGTTCGATCCTGCAGTTGTTTATTTAATTATGATGATTTTACTATTTAACCAAGCTGGCTAGCATTTTTGTATGCTTCCCGGTTTTGCTTTTATATGACAGTACTATTGATAACGGAGAATTGTTTTAGCGTCACCTTTAGTTATAAACACTCAATCTAATTTTTTTTCGAGCGCGAATCTCATCTACAACAGATTCACCGGGCTTAGTGTGCGGGTTTTTTTTGGCGGGAAAGCAACGAAACATCTTCTTTCTGGAGACAAAATTTTACGAGAGTGTTAGCTGCTCCAGACAATTATATTGGTGTTTGGATAAACTGTGAAATATTAAGAACCTTATTTTAAGATTGAAAATGATTCTATTAGAAAGGAAGAACAGGTTTTTTACAATAACAAAAAATACCAACTCCGTTACAACAAGTTTACAAAAAGTTAAAAACCAATTAAGGACAAATAAAGAGTTTGAATTAATTTTTTACCATTACCATCGAATTAAAAATAGTTTTTATCTAATAAAATCTGTATTATACTCATCCACTAAATCTTTCGTTAATTCTTCTTCAACTTGAAATATTTTTGGAAAGGATAACAATGGCGTATTACAAAAAACAAAATTAGTAATATCGTCATCGCTTGGAAAATATCTTACAAAAAAGTATTCTAATTTTGGACAGTTTAATTGTAAATTAATATTTAATTTTTTAATATAGTATAAATTAATTTTTTGTAATTTGTTATATTCATAAAAGTACTTGATTGTAAAACTTCACATTCTAATAAAGAATTAAAATTAATAAAATCAATATTTCCTAATTCTGATTGCCTGATATAAAATTTTTCAATATTTAAATTATTAATATTATTGAAAATAAAACTATTTGTATTTTGTTCAGTTTTAATTAATTCATTATTTTCACATAAATTATTAAGCATATTATAATTTATTGCTAAATTTGTTGAAAAGATATTATTATTATAAGAATTTAACATAATAGTATTTAAATTTTTATATTGTCCTAATTGTTTTGGTAATTCTTTACAATTTGTAACACCAATAGATAGTATTTTAGCTTTTGTAATAGCTACTGTTACCGATTTTGAAAAATAATCAAATTTGTTTAATAAAATAATATTTTCTATAAAATCACAATTTAAATCCAATAATGTATTATAATTAATTGTAAAATTATGAATTTTTTTTATATTAATTTTAGCTTTTTTTACATCATCTAATCTTAAATAATATAAATTATTAATCTCACTTATACAACAATATTCACTATAGCTTAATCTTACATTGTAAAGTTTAGGACAATTTAAAATTGTAATAAAACAAACACTTGCTTCAATTATTTCGGGAAATTTTAAATCTTTTAAAATAATCTCTTCTGTTGCCTCATAAAGTTTTATTATTTTTAAATTTGTAAATGTTTTGAGTGGTGGATTTTTTATATAATTAAATGTTACATTTGTAAATAGTTTTGAAAATTGGGATAATTTTAAAATCTGTTGATTTTCTGTAAATATTCCGCAAAGTTCAGTATTTTTTTTATTTTTTTGTAAAGTATTTATAATATTGAATATTTGTTGATTGTATTGAGTGTAATAATTATAATCAATTACTAACTTTACATTTCCTAAAATAGATATATTTTTTAAAATAAAATATTCTATATTGTCATTATTTTCTCTATATAAATAAATATCTAAATTTAAATTCTTTACCTTTTCAATTTTATAATCCTCTAACTCATTAAAAAAATGATACAATCTTATTTCAAAATTATTTAAATTTTCAAATAATTTTAAAATTACATTAATTGCTTCATTTGTTTGTGCAAAATCTAAATAATTTAAAATTACATTATTTATTTCACATAAATTATTTGTTAATTTTCTTAAATATTTGTAAGCTTTAATGGAATGTTTTTCTGTTATTAATAATGTTAAATCTTTTG
>CADWAF010000525.1:0-12176 GCA_902984215.1 Willaertia magna
ATCCCTGTATGCTCTTTTTGTTTATGTTGTCATCCTTTTAAATGTCATCAAACAAAAATCAAAAAAAATGAAAAGCAAGAAAATCAAACTTTCATTAAACCCGGAATTAACAGAAGAATTTCTATTAGACCAAGAAGGTAAAATAGATGAAATAATGGCACTAATTGCCAATAGATTAGGTCTATTAAACCCTCCACAAACCTCTCATTATAAGTTGTTCGTGACAGGATATCGTTCTCGGGTATGTCACTGGGGAACAATTGTGAAAAACCTAACAAAAGAACAGACTACACTTTCAATTGATCCTCCAATAAATCCTAATGAATTAAAATCACCAAGAGGATATAAACCTTCAACCTCAACGACTAGTGAAAAAAATGAGGTAAAAGATGAAAACAACAACAATAGTAATAACAATAAAGCCAGACAAAGTATTCGTGTCACTGCAATTAACACAAATACACTTTTCGGAGGATTGATTGAAACACATTTTCCAACTGGTACTAACGAAGTAGAACAAGATACTGTTCCTCCAATCGTTGGAAAACTATTAGCCTTCTTAAAACAAGATCAAGTTCAAAGAACTGTTGGTATACTACGTTTAACAGGCTCTCCAGTCGAAAAGGAGAGATACATTAGGCTATTTAATGATGTACAGAAAAATGATGGCGGGAATCTTACTGCCATAGTTTTCCCAAATTCTTTGGATCCAAACGTTGTAGCGAATTTATTTTTGGAATATTTTAAAAAGTTAGATAGACCATTGTTATATAATTTTTCATTCTTTGTAGATGTTTTTCAGGCTAGTTCGGATAATGAAAGGATTAGATTATTGAAGAAGGCAATTGATGGGGAGTTAGAACCAATTTATAGAAATACATTTAAAGCTATTTGTTATTATTTTGCTCAATTATTACTTTATAGTGAAGAAAATAGATTAAGTATTAAATCTTTATCAATTATTTTCGGACCTTTACTATTCCGTGAAAAATTAAGGGAAGAAGAGGAGATTTCTAATATTAAAGATATTGCCAATGAAAAGAAGATTTCAGCAACTAAAATGATTACAACTAAACAAATTTCTCCAAAGATGATTGATTTTTATATAAAAACAATAGGTTTTTGTATTGAACATTATAGCTCAGTATTTGATGAAGATGGTCACTCTGAAGAACTTCACACTGCTTCTCGTTCTTCGACTCATCAACCAGAAGTAAAGAACTTGTCAACCTTTTTACAAAGACTAAAAGAAACAAAAACTACTACAACCTCAACAACTGGTAATAACGACACTGAAAGTTCTTCAAGTAACAGCGCTAGTGGTAGTGGAAATCTTGAAAAAGTAGATAAAACTAAATGGTTCGCAGAAACAGCTAATCTTTTAAGTAATTCCGATAATGACTTGCCACCAGGCTTAAGAGAACCTAAAAAACCAACAAATCTAAATGATGAAAGTGAATGGCAAGAAATTCAAAAACAATGGATGAGTTTTGTAGATAGTTGGAAAAAGAAATATTTAGAAGAGAAAACTTCAGTTGAGAAACTACATGAAGATATACAAATTAAACAAAAAGAATTTGCTTTTGAAAAGGAGCAAATAAGAGAACAAATAAGAATTTTAAAAGAACAATTGGAAGAAAAGAATAAAGTAGTTTCATCTAAAAGAAGAGAATGGGAAATTCAAAGAGAAAATATTTTATTAGCTTTTGAGAATGAAAAGATTGACATGGAAAAGGAAAGATCAAAAAGAAATGAAGAGATACAAGAAATTAAAGATCAATTTAAACGAACATTAGAATATTATAAAGTTACAAATGTTGAGATAGACGATTTGGAAGGTGATGATGAAGATGATGAGATTGAAAGAATAGCTAAAAGTACAGAAGAAAAAGAAGAACAATTAAAGAAACCTACAACTTTAACTGCTGCAGTTGGAAGTAAAATAAATGTTGATTCTCGTTTCAGAAAGAGACAAGGAACTTCACCAAATATAAGATTATCAACTGAACTGAAAGAAGGAGAAGAAGAAGTTGAAGAGAATAAGAAGAGTATTGTCACAAGTGACTTGATGAATGAATTAGAAAATACAAATAATAACAACAATGAAGAAGAAAAGAAGAATAATAGTAAACCTATTTTTGCAAAGAAAGAGGAAAAGGAAGAAGAAAAATCTGACCCTAATGCAAAACTATGTGTTAATTGTAAAAAGAAGATTATTGGTGAATATAGAGAGTTGCCTGATGGAAATATGATTCACACTTACTGTTTTGTTTGTTGTAATTGTAATAAGGAAATTGATGGTCCTTTCTTTAAAGATCCATCAACAGGTTTTTGGTGTGCTCCTTGTATTAGAACTCGTAATAGTAATGTAGTATATCAAACAAAGGAACCAGAAGAAAAGAAGAAACCAACCACAACTGCAGTTGAGATGAAATGTGCAGCTTGTAGTGAAATGGTTACATCTAAGACTGATTTAGTGAAATGTTTAGGTAAGGCATACCACAAAGCTTGCTTTGTATGTCAGAAATGTGCTTCACCATTCGAAAATATGAAATTCTACGATCTTAATGGTGTTCCTGTTTGTGCTAATTGCAAAAGAATATCAATTAAAGCCAAAGTGAAATAAATTATGTAAAATTATGCTTAATTATTTGGTGGTATTCGTAATTTAAACCAAAATGGCTAGATTTCAAAGCGAAATTTGAACAACAAGTTTTTGTCAGCATCACAAATAAATACAAAACGAGTGGCCCTTTTGTCACCTGTTTCGTAACAAAAAACACGAAGTGAAAGGAATTTCTAATAAAAAATTACAAAAATTGTATTCCATTCAACGTTCTGAAATTCTTTCCAGAAAAATGACTCTTCATCTAACTGCTTGTAGTGCTGGTTCTAAAGACATTATTAATACAATGAATTCATTAGATAGTAGTGGTTGTTCAACTACAACTGAGAAAGAAAGTAATCCCATCATCTCTTCCTATCAAAACAGTAATCAAACAGGATTACCTCCAGTTGTACAATTTGTTACCGATAAATTCTGGTATTCTTCAAGAATGTTTAAAATATCCTTGTTAATAGGAGTTGTAATTATTCAAATGTTATTTTATCATTTCTATTTAAAACATACATTAACTAATCCATCTATTCAATATAAAAGAAAAAGATTTTTCGATCATCATTTAGGTTTTGATTCTCCACTTTCCGTTCAAGAAAATGTTATAAAAGAAGAGAAACCTTCTCATTATTTAATTATCGGATATGAATCTGAAAATAAAGATTATGAAACTGCACATTGTATTGCATATTATTTACGTTCAAAATCACCCTTAATATCATTTGAAACTAAATTACATCCTAATCAACAAGCCTTTAATAAATATATTAAACAATTAAAGGAAAAGAATATTTCAAATTGGTTTATTAATAAACTGTGGAATAGAAATAAGAATGATGGTCAATTAGATAATTTTAATACACCTTATATACTTTTAGTTAAGAATAATAAAAACTATCAAGAAATAGGAGGTCTTGATCAGTTTATGCAAAGAGTCCATGATTTTCATAGTAAATACTTACCTGAAACTGATGATGATTTATTAAAATTATGTACAAAACAACATTAATTAAAAGGAAATTACATTGTTTGATTGTTTTTTCGAATTTACAATTTCATTTTGTAAAGCCTCATTTTGTTTTCTTAGTAAGTTTTGATGTTGTTCTAATTTATTTAACTTCTCATTTAACTCTATATTTTTCTTAAATATTTCTTCAAACGAGTCTTTAAAGTAATTATTCATTTGTTTCATTTCACTTTCCATTTGTTCATTCTCTTCCTTTAATTTTAAAGAAGCCAACAGTAACTTTTTGAAATTTTCCTTATTTAAATTTTTTCTTTGGAATGTTATTGGAATGAAATCTTCTAAACTATTATTATTGAAAGAGTCATTATTTTCTGAACTACTTGTATTTGAAATGGTAGGTGTTTCATCGTTTAAGGTAGAGGAAGCAGTAGTTGGGTTGGTACTATTTGTAGATTTCTTTTTTCTTCCTTTTTGTTTCTTCTTTGCAGGTTCAACAGCTTCACTATCAAAATTACTTGGAGTTATATTACCATTTGACTTTGATTTTGCACTTAAAGGAGTAGAAGGTTCTTTACCTGAATCGCCTTTAGTATGCTTAATAGTTTTATAAATCCTTTTGGCAGTATCAGATAGTTGACCTTTTGACATTAAATCATCCTTATCAAGATTTTGGGATTTCATCTTATCTAATATTGGTTTCCAAACTCTTCTTCTAGCGTTAATGAACCAATTATTTACTTGAGAAAGATTTAAATTTGTTTTACCTGCTAAAATCTCCTTTTCCTTATCGCTTGGGTAAGGATGATTGAAATTTTCAAACAACCAATCTTGTAAGTGATCTACTGCCTGCTTAGGTAGATTTCCTCTACATATTACTGTAGAGGGGGTTGGTAAACCATTAGGCAAGCTACCTACAATATTAGTTCTAGTTACGTTAGCATTGTTTGGGTTAATTCTACTTGTGTTGGTAATTCCAACTAGTTCTAAGGCTTTGGTATCAAAATTAGTTTTTCTTTTCTTACCGTCCTTTGGTGTTGCTCCACTGTTATTAGAATCGCAATCATTTGAAAACTTATCTGATGTTGTTGAACTTTCAGGATTAGTTGTTGAAACTGCATTAGCTTTAGGTTTCCATATCCTTACCCTTGCATTAACAAACCAATTATTAACTTGATTTAAAGTTAAACCTGTTTTTTGGGCAAGTTCTTCTTTTTGTTGATCTGAAGGATAAGGGCTAGTAAAATGTTCATCTAACCATTGCCTCAGTATAATTTTAGCTTGTTTAGGAAGATGTAACCCTTAATGATGAATGATTAGGAAATGAGAAAAATTGAATAAGTACATACTCTTTGCCGATATTGGTTTCGTTTTTGAATCTTCTCCTCTGCTGTTATTATTGTAGTTACTATTACCTTCACTACCATTATTATTACTTGCAGCCTCATTATTGTTATTTGATTGTAATATGGATGAGGCAGATACAGTTCCATTGGGAGGAGGACCTTGATAAGATTGAAATATGTATTGTTGGTTAATATTATTATGATTGGTTTGTGAAGGGGAGAGCAAAACGGTTCCATTATGTTGTTGATGTGTTGGGAAAGAAGCGTTTGAAGGGTTGTTAATGATGGTATTGGTGCTTGTCAAATTTCCAGAAGGGAAAGGCGAGATAAATGTTAGATGGGAAGGGGAAGGAGCTTAATATTTATTGTCATTATTCAATATAGGTTATTAAGGAAAAATATTTTACTTACCAATGGAAGGAAGATGATTATTGGAAGATAAATTTTCTGCTGTCATTTCATTCTGCTGTTTCATTGAATTTAATGAAGATTGATGATTGAGGTTGGCACTCATTTTTTGACGCAGCTTTTTCTGTAGACTATTTTTTTATAAATTTGATTGGTGAGTGAATTGAAATGCAAACCATATTACGGTGCAGGAAGGCGGGAAGGAGAGGTTCACATTCAAAGATATCATATCGCTGGAACACTTTACAAAAATAATTTGTCTTTAAAAAACGCAAGTTCTTTCTAATTTGAATTCAAGTTAATTATTTTTAAAAAATGTCTCAACAAAAGAACTTTATAGATCCAGATATTATTATTGTAAGAGATGATGAAACGGAAATTGACCGTTTAATTAAAAACGAAGTGATAGAATGGTTTAATTCATTTAAAAACTTAAGATCCGCAAATAATAATCAAATTGAAAGAAATCATTTAAATTCATTATTAAGAGCTCCAAGAAAAGAATTATTAAATGTAATGTTAAATTTAAATCTTTTAGAATTAAATACCCAAGAAAGAATGATAGTATTTGATTTAAATGATTCCGTTTTCACTATTATCTATCCTGAAACCTATAAACCAACGGAAGGAGAAGGTCTATTAGTTGTTAGTGAAGATCAAATCTTAACAAAAGTTGTACATAAAGCGAACCGTTTCATTCAAAGAGATCACGCAAGTATGGGTAGCCCAAGTATTGCTATTTCTGTATTATTATCAAAGGTAAGTACAGATCTAATAACTATTTTAGTTGACAATTAGTTATTTGTTTAAATTATATATTTTAAATAGATTGTTGAGTTTTTTGTAACTAAAAGTTATGTTGAATTAACTCCAGGAATTAAAAACATTACAGATGACATTTTTGGTAAATCAACAGAAGTTTTAGATGAAGAAGAAAATTTAGAAGATGATGACGATGATGAAGATATTTTACAAACACCAACACCAAATAGAGTTAATCTTAAAGGACCTAAAAGTGTATTTGATACTATTGAAGAAGATGATTTAGAAGATTTAATTGAAAGATTACAACACTATAGCATTGAAAAGGATTTAGAAATGTTTAAGGCTGCTTGGGGGACTGCAGCTCAAGAATATGTTGAATTCTCTCTTTCAGCAAAACCAATGTTACTTTCCGAATTAAAGACTTTAACAAAGAACAATGGAAAGTACGGATTAAAAGTAGAGTTAGTAGATGAAAATATTTATGTTTGGACAATTCATATAAGTGATTTCCCATCGGAAACGTTATTAGCTAAAGGCTTAAAAGAATTTCATGAAAAGTTTAATATTGGAGATGGTGCATTAATCTTAGAATTAAGATTTGGAAACTACCCTGATGAACCTCCTCACTGTAGAGTAGTTTCCCCAAGACTTGAATATCTTACTGGTTTTGTTCAATTTGATGGAACTATAGCTCCCGATTTTTTAACACACGAACATTGGAAGAGTTATAATTTTACTAAAATGGAGAATTTAATTAAAGATATTAAAAACATTTTAGTTCAACATGATGCTAAAGTTGATTTAAGAACATTTAAACCATATGATGTTAAGGCAGCAATTAGTAATTATATTAGAAGTCAAAGATTTAATAGTACTGTTATTCCAACTACTAATAAGTTTAATGAAAAGTATTTTATTTTCTCAAGTGGTTTTAGTAAAAGATGTTTTGATTCACATTTAAATGTTAAGGTTTTAGAAAAGGGAAATAAGATCTTATTACCAAATGATGCAGCTTCAAAAATATTTAATCAACCAAATATTGAATTTCCTTTGATTTTTGAGATTAAAACTAGACATGGACAACGTGTATATTCTGGTGTTTCTGAATTCTCTGCAAGTGCTGGTAATGTTATTGTTCCAGAATGGATGTTACGTTCTCTCTTTTTAACTGAAGGAGCTAAAATTCAAATTAGATCAGTATCTTTACCTCATGCTACTTCATTAAAAATTCAACCTCATAGTAAGACATTCTATAATATTAATAATTATAAACAAGTATTGGAGAATACTCTTTCAAATTATAGTTGTGTCACAGAAGGTCAATCCATTCAAGTTTATGATGAAGATGAACAAGTTCATATGATTCAAATTGTTGAAACTCAACCTCAAGCAGCAGTTAGTGTATTATCTGATCAAGGTTATTTAGAAGTTGAAATTGATTTTGTTCCTGCTTTAGATTTAGATGATGATAATGAATTAACTAAGTTACAAGAACAAGAAAAACAAAAGATTATTGATAAACATGAAAAGATTAAACAAGAAGTAATTGAAGCTGTTCAAATTGAAAGAATTATAAAGAAAGAAAATGTAATTGAGTTACTTAAGAAGGCAGAAGATCCTAAAGAACCTGTTGCTTTAGTTAGATTTAAATTCCCTGACGGTGGTCAAGTTAATAAGAAATTCCCTTTAAGTGCTCCATGTAGTGTATTATATGATTATGTAGAGACTATAGATGAACCAACTATTAATTGGAGACCATTACCTTATACAACTGGTGAGCACATTGAATTGGCAACTACCTTTCCAAAAATTGATATTCCTAATACGTCAAAGGAAACTTTACAATCTTCAAGGTTGGGTAAACAATTTATGATTGTGTTAAATGAAACTGATAGATTCCCTCCTGAGATTATGTAAAATAAAAGGTTCTTTTAGAATCACTGTTATTTACGTTCATCCTTACACCTCGTAAGAGTCTACAAAAAAGGATACGAAAGATTATTATTACATTTATTTTCATTTGATTTCATAAACTATCAAATCTAACCTTCGTTATTCAGTTCTCTTTAAATATTTATCTAATAAACCCATTTCCTCATCATTTAAATTTAAAAAACTTAATTCCTTATTACAAAACACATTACAAAACCAATCATTAACATCTGCATTATTTTCTAATTGTAACCATTCCTTTATCTTTTCCAATGCCCTTTCACTAATCACATATTCTTCCTTAACTTTTTCTAACACATTAATCTTTTCTTCTTCTTTATAAAACTTTAAACAATAATCCCATTCCTTATTTTCATCATCGTTGTTGTCATCTTCATAACGAATATTAAATTTTAATAAAAATTTAAAATATATTGGAAATTTATTGTGGAAATAATTTCCTTTTATTTTACCATTAGATTTAAAACCACGAGTTTCATGTTCATATCTATTTATTTTAATAACATTTATTTTTGTAAAGGTAGTGTTTGTAGTGAAAAAAAAGAAAGCACTCCAACTACCTGCTAGGTCAGCACTTACAAGTGAAATTTCTCTAAATCTCCAATCACCCATTACTACCCATGCAGATTTCCATGCTGGCATTGGACCAATATCTTCTCTCATCCCTGTTGTTGGTTGATAAATTTGCCATAAACCAGCGTCAAATATTCCTTTAGCTTTTTTAAGCCAATTATTATAGTAACTAGAAATACGTGCTTCAGTCATTGTATTGTTTGCAAGATAATTTGGGAACATGTTTGTCATTGCAAGATAAGTCACATTGTAATCAATATTAACCTTTGGTTCTGGTATAGAATTTCCAAACCAAAATACTCTTGTCCAACGAGTTCCAAACCAATGACTAATGCTGTCTTTCGAATAAAGAATTGTTGGATTTGTGACACCATGTGAAATTGTGACATTGTAAGCAACATCTTGTAAAGTATCTAAATTGGAATTCTCTAAAACAGTTCTTACACTAACAGTTCCAATCGTTCTCCAAAAATTAAAGTAGAAAATAGGACGAAGAGATTTAGGACCATACAATCCAAAATCAGCTGCTCTTGTAATATGATCTACAACCAATAATTCACAACGAATAGGTCCTTGCGTAATCCATTGATAGTACCCCTTATTAATCATATCCTTTGCACTTACAGAAGATATAGTGTTATTCCCACTAACTGTTAATTTAATATCCATGTTAGGGAACTGTTTAAAAATCTCATTAATTGTACACGATTCGTCCTTTGCAGGCATTGAAGAATATGGAAAGAAAACAAGTTCACCCATTGCATTTCTTGTGAAGGTTGGTAAAATTGTTGAAACAGTAGCGAATCGTACTGAGCCATCATCATAACGAACAGTGACTTGTGCTTGAGAATTAAGTTGTGTTCCATTAAATAATACACCTGGAGCTGTTTTAATTTCTCCTTTCATAAATACTCTACCAATTTGTAGTGGGTAAGAATTTAAACCATTACCTGAAACATCTTTAATAATAACATTATTTAAGATGTTTTGGCAAGTGATAAAACTTAATGTCTCTAAACCAAAAAGCAGAAACAGTAAAAAACATGCAAGCCTGTTATTTGCTTCTGGAATTTGAAATTTTGTCATTTTTTTGATGGGTTCTTCAAAAGTAAATAATTATTGGACTCGCTTTAATGAACTTGATTTGCGCCGGCATTTTAATAAAATAGTAAATTAAATATTTATCATTAATTTCTTCCCTCATTGAGCCTTATTTTTAAAAAAGTAACACTGAATTGTTTTGTTATTTACTTATCGACCTTAGCAACTCAGGGCATAGCGCTTGCATTTTGTCGTCTTGTTTTCAATTCCCACTAACGACCACACAATCCCTGTATGCTCTTTTTGTTTATGTTGTCATCCTTTTAAATGTCATCAAACAAAAATCAAAAAAAATGAAAAGCAAGAAAATCAAACTTTCATTAAACCCGGAATTAACAGAAGAATTTCTATTAGACCAAGAAGGTAAAATAGATGAAATAATGGCACTAATTGCCAATAGATTAGGTCTATTAAACCCTCCACAAACCTCTCATTATAAGTTGTTCGTGACAGGATATCGTTCTCGGGTATGTCACTGGGGAACAATTGTGAAAAACCTAACAAAAGAACAGACTACACTTTCAATTGATCCTCCAATAAATCCTAATGAATTAAAATCACCAAGAGGATATAAACCTTCAACCTCAACGACTAGTGAAAAAAATGAGGTAAAAGATGAAAACAACAACAATAGTAATAACAATAAAGCCAGACAAAGTATTCGTGTCACTGCAATTAACACAAATACACTTTTCGGAGGATTGATTGAAACACATTTTCCAACTGGTACTAACGAAGTAGAACAAGATACTGTTCCTCCAATCGTTGGAAAACTATTAGCCTTCTTAAAACAAGATCAAGTTCAAAGAACTGTTGGTATACTACGTTTAACAGGCTCTCCAGTCGAAAAGGAGAGATACATTAGGCTATTTAATGATGTACAGAAAAATGATGGCGGGAATCTTACTGCCATAGTTTTCCCAAATTCTTTGGATCCAAACGTTGTAGCGAATTTATTTTTGGAATATTTTAAAAAGTTAGATAGACCATTGTTATATAATTTTTCATTCTTTGTAGATGTTTTTCAGGCTAGTTCGGATAATGAAAGGATTAGATTATTGAAGAAGGCAATTGATGGGGAGTTAGAACCAATTTATTGCATTTTTTTTTAATTTTGTAAAATTTTAAAAAGAATAAATTAATAAAACTATTATTTAGAAGTTTTAAAACAGATTAACTAAAGTGATAAAAAAAGTGCGTTAATGTGCTAAAAATAATTTTTAATTGTAAAAAATATTTAAAAAATGAGCTATTATTTTACTACCTTTATAACAATAAGTTTTATAAAAGCTTTTTTTTCTTAAAAAAAACAATAAAATTCTTGGTGATGTGACAAAAATGATAAAGTTTTATCGTTTTTGTAATGTATATTTTATAATTTAATTGTAATAAATTAAAATTAATTAATAAATTAATTAAATTTTAATTAAAACTGTTATACTGTAATTTAATAAAAAAAATAGTATTAACTTTAAGTTATACTAAGACTTTGAGGTGTTATATTTGATTATTTGAAGTAAATAAAGAATAAACAAGATTAAAAATAAAAAAAAGTTTACAATAAATTAATTTTTTTTTCTAATAATAATTCCTCTTAACTTATCATATTTTCTATGAATTATTATATAAATTATTTTATCTTTTTTATAGTAACTTTTATGATAATATAAAATAAAAATTTTTTTTAATATTACTTTTTTTTATCTTTCTTTATTTTTACTTTTATTTTTATAATAAATAATAATTTTCTATTATATTATTTTTTTATTTTAACATAATTAAAATAAATAAATTATAATTATATTATTTTATCTAAATAAATTTTTTTAATATTTCTTTTATTAATTACAAATAGAAATTATTATTATAATTTAAATTATTTAAATTATTGTATATTTTAAGAAAATTTGTTTATGATAAATAATTAATTAAAATAAAATATTTATTATTAATAACAATCTTTTCTTATAATTCATTTATATTTATATTATTAACAAAATATATATAAAAAATCTGAATCTATTTATTGAATTAATAATAAATTTTTTTATATTTTTTTATTAAAAGATAAATTAATTATTAAATTTTTTAAATTTCTTTAGAAATAATATTTTTAAATATAATTAATATAACTTTACTAATTATGATATCTTTTATTTTTATATTTTTTTTAATTAATTTTTAATTTAAATTTAATTTTTTTAATTTTTTTAAATTTTTCACTTAAATTATTTTTTTTAATTTAACAATTTTTTTTAATTTTATATATCTTTTATATCTTTTATAATTATTTAATTTTTTAATTAATTTTTTTATTATAATTTTTTATAATTTTTTATAGTACTACAAATTTAATTTTTTTATTATAATAAAAAAAATTATAAAAAATTAAATTTGTAGTACTATATAAATTATTTTTAAATTTATAATCTAAAACTGTATTTTTTTA
>CADWAF010000530.1:0-10300 GCA_902984215.1 Willaertia magna
TCTTTCGGAATTAAACGCCGAAGAAATATTAACTAACGTTCAACAAGATACACTTTCCTGTATAAATTTTGAAAAACAATTCGTTACACAAGTTTATAATGATATAGCTCCACACTTTTCACATACACGTTATTCCAAATGGCCATTCATTCAACAATTTATTCAAAATAAACAAAAATGTTTAATTGGAGATATAGGTTGTGGAAATGGTAAATATATGCAATCATTTAGTACAACTTTAAATCAATATAATAAAGAAAATACTAAAGATATAAATAATAATTTATTTATTGGTACAGATATTAGTGAAGGATTATTAACTATTTGTAATAAAGAAAAACATTTAGAAGTTTTAATTTCTGATAATGCTTTATTACCTTTAAAATCTAATTTATTTGATGCTGTATTAAGTGTTGCTGTTATTCATCATTTTGCTTCAAATGAAAGAAGAATAAAAGCAATTAAAGAATTATTTAGAATTATTAAAGTTGGTGGTGAAGTTTTAATTTATGTTTGGGCTTTTGAACAAAAAAAGAAAAATCACACAGAAAATAGATTTCCAACACAAGACATGTTTGTTCCTTGGCATTTACAAAAACAATTTGAAGTAAATAAGAAACAAGAAACAAAAGAGGAACAAGTAAAAGAAGAAGATAACAATAATAATGTAGAACAACCAACAGATAATATTGGTAAAATTTATAAAAGATATTATCATTTATTTAAAGAAGGAGAATTAGAAGAATTAGTAAGACAAGCCTTAAAAGAAGATATTGAATTTAAATTTATAAAATCAAATTATTATGAAAGAGATAATTGGGGTGTGGTAATTAAAAAGTTATAATTTTAATATTTAAGTTTTAAATTTGATTTTACATATTGATAAATATTTGTTTGTTCTTGTTGTTGTTTATAATGAATATCTAATAAATGATAAATCATCCAACATTTCTTTGCTTCATTAATTAAATCTTTATCATTTAATACTTTTGAATAATCAATATTTTTAAAGTTATTTAAATCTTTTAATTCATCTTTAGAGATATTTAATTCTTTACTTGATAAATCAACTAAACTTAAATAATTCATATTTTCTTTTAAAGAAGTAATATCACTAATAGGTGCAACATATACTGAATCTAAATTATGATATAAATAAGTTACTTTCTGTTCAATATCTAATCCAACCTTAATAATCTTTCTTTTTTGATTAGTTAATAATTCAATTAAATTCTTTGGAAGTAAATATGTTAAATCTCCTCTTCCTTTATAAGGTGCAATTCTATAAATGTAACATGTATTAGAATCACTTAAAACAATATATCTCATTGTAACAGTAGGTGGTACTGAACTATTATTTGATTTTCCTTCTTCAGAAATATTCCATAAAATATTTAATCCAAAAACTGATGAATTTCTTCTTAATAAAAATCCAAAAATATAATTAGCATTATAAAAATCATTATCTTTCTCTCCATCAAAGAATTTAATTTTAATTTCTTGATTATTTTTATCTGATTTAAATATTTTATCTAATGGAATGGAAAGAACACTTCTATTTAATTCTGTATTATTATTACTTTCATTTCCATTAACTTGTTCTTGTTTTAAAGTGGTGGTACCATTTGTTTGTTTTTTATTGTTATTACTAACAGTGTTGGTAGTATTATTAGTTGTATTTTCAGTAGTGGTAGTGGTAGTAGTAGTTGGTGTTGAACTATTTTGTTTCTTCTTTTGTTTCTTTTGTTGTTTTAATTGTTTATTAGATTGTTGTTGTTCACCATTCTCTTGATTAACAACATTTCCACCATTATTATTACCAACAACAGAACTACTACCATTATTAGTGCTAGCTCCATTACCAGTATTACCAGTAGTATTTGTTGTAGTAGTTCCAGTATTACCAGTAGTAGTACTAGTTGGTGTTGTTTTAGCCTTTTCATTCTTGTTATTATTGGAAGTAGTATGAGTGGTGGAATGACCATTAGTTTGTTGTTGTTCTTTAAGATTCTTTAATTTTCCTTCTTCTAGTAAAATTCTTTGCTTTTCAATTTCAATTCTTTGTTTAACTAATTCTTCATTAATGTTCTTTAAAGAATTTGATAATTGGGTTAAAACTTCTTGAATTTTAGTTACATCTGTTCCTAGAGTTGATATTCCTTTATTTACTTGAATTAATTGTTGTTGTACATTATTTAATACATTGTTATTACTTTCAACATCTTTAGATGCATTAGTAGTAGGAGAGTTATTAACATTCTTGTTAACTTGTTTCTTATTATTTACTTTTTCATTCTTAGGAGGTTCTTCAACTTTTTTAGATACTACCATTCCGTTGTTAGCAATAGCATAGTTATTATTACTCATATTATCATTATTGTTTTGATTAGTGTTATTACCATTACTTCTTGGTGCATTTCTCTTTACGTAAGGCTTTTTGGTGTACATATTTTTTTTATTGATTACTTTTTTTTTAAAACTCTTTTCCCGCTCTCTTTCTGTTAAATCGCAAAAAACTACTATCTCACTACACTTACATTCCAGAATAACATTGTTGAATTCTAAAAGGGATTGAGGTAACAAACAGAAAGAAGCTTACTCAGCACTGTAGTAGTCACTAGTTGGTTGAACCTGTACCTTAGTTGTTACGGATAGTGTTTAGTGGCTATAGATGCAAAGGGTTATGTAAAATGTACAAGATTTATTTACACATTCACTGCCTTTTACTGTGTCTAGTTCAATATTAATTCTTTATGGCTTAAATAAAGATTTAATGTTGTGACATTATTCTACTCTTTCTAGTACTCTTTCTTCTACTTTTAATTGGTGTTGTAATACAATTTTCTTCATCATTTTGAGACGGTGGATTAGTTTGATTATCAATATTTTCCTTATTTTCTTCTTCTTTTATTTCCTTTGTAGATGCTTCTGCAATTAAACTTTCATTACTTTTTTTACTTTGTGTTGTTCTTTTCTTACTTGTTTTTCTTGGCCTTATCTTTGTTTCCTCAATAGTTTCTTCTTGTTGTTTTTCGACTATTGGTTGTTGTCTCTTTTGCATCAAACTCTCCATTTCTGCTCTTTCCTCGTTTCTCTTTTCTTCTAACTCTAAAGCTGTTAAAATTGAAGAGTTTAATTTGGTTGTAAAAGTATTATCCTCTTCCTCTTCGTATTGTTCGTCGCTTAATCTCTCTTTTCTTCTTCTCATTGGTGTATATGGATTAGGAGACGCAAATGAAATGATTCTACTTATTTCTGCATCAATTAGTAAATCTTCAGAATGTTTTGTTGGTGTTGGTGTATTAATTAAATCAAATGTGTCATTATCTTCTTCGTCTAATCCTTCAAACCTATCCTTAACTTTTTTAGTATCTTTTTCAACTGAATATTGAGGTGTTCTCATAGTTGTTGATTGAGGCGTACGTGTACGTTTATTTACTCTAGGAGTGGTGTTATTCTCTAAATTATCTTCATCCTCTTCTTCTTCTAATTGTTCTTCTAAATAAGAATTGTTTTGTTTTGAAGGAGTTGCAGGAAGACATTGATCTTGGTGAGAAACAACAACTTCATGTTCTTCATCAACCATCTTAGAGTTTTCTTCAGTTTCTGTGATACTGACAACTGGTACTTGTGTATTATTTTCTACAACCTTTACCTCTTGAACGAGGCTCACTTCTTCAATAGGATAAATGACAGCCTCTGTTTCGTCTTCTTTTGGAGGAATATATGTTTGTGGCTCAACTAATAATCTTTGTTCATCATAAACAACAAGACTTTGTTCCTCTAAGGGAGGTACAACAGTAGGTGTAATTTCCATAGTTTTAAGTTCTTCAATTGCTTGAATAGCGTTTTGAATGTCTCTTATTGTGTTGTCACAAAGTTGAGCAGACTCTAATACTTCTTGTGCTAAAATTGAGCTAGCATCAATTTCTTGAATTGTTGTAGGAGAAGTTTCAACTGGTTCTTCTTCAGGAATAATTTCTTCAACTTGTTCTACTGTTGATTCTTGTTGTAAATCTTCGTTATTAAAGTTTAGAGGTTTTTCCTCCTCTTCAGGGTTTGTCTCCGTTACATAAAAGCCTCTTCTTGGTGGGCTGCTTAAATTAAATTTCATTGGTGTCAAAGATTTTCTTCCACTAGATCTAAGTGAAGATGGAGTGCTTGGGGATGAAATATCAGAAGTACTAAGGGAATGTCTTTTCTTAGGGGTAGTAATTTCATTTACTTCATATCTTTGAATAGTGATTTGTTGGATAACAGTAGATTCTTCTTCTTCTTGACCTTCATCTACTTCCATAATTTCAGAATGGTCTACATTAATTACTTGACAAATATTACTTGTTGTTGTAAAGTGGTTTTCTCCATTTTCAACACCGCTAGATGAGCTAATTCCAAAAGAAATGGTAGAATCCTCAGAATTTAATCTTTCTTCAAAGTTAAATACATCAACAGGTGATCTAGCTAATGGAACGTTTTCAACCTTATATTTGCTTATATCAGCAGTGTCATTAATATCAAACACAACACTTTCAGAAATCTTAGCAAATGAAACAGATTTTCTTTTTCCTCTTATTCTTTCACCAATCTCATCAAGCATGTAATTATTAGAGCTATTTAATTCTTCATTTAACATTTCTAATTGGAACTTATATGGTGGAGTATTAGAACGAACAAATCCTTTCATGTGTCTTTCAACATCTTCTTTTCTGCTAGGTGTGTCATGATAATTTGAAAAGGTTTTAGGTGGTGGACTAAATAATCCTTCATCTTCATCCATCCCACAAAATGGATAGTAATCAGCAAGTCCAGTTTCAAATAATTCTTTAATTACTTCTCCATTTTCAACTGTAGTTACAATTGGTTCAACTTGCATTGAATTCGTAATTTGTTGTTGTACTTGTGGTTCATTAGTATTAAATTCTTCCAAAATGTTTTTCTCAATTTCTTTATTTTCGATTGGTTCTTGTTTTTTGGCACTTTGAGTAATTGTTTCTGTTTTTTTGACAGGTGTCATAAAGGAAGTATTGGAATTCAAAGGGGATGTAAAATTATATTTTTTGTTATTCATCTGTTTAAAGTTCTCATAATAGAAATATCCTGAACCAATCTTAATACAATCAGTATGTTTCAATAATACAGATACATCTCTTTCAATTTGTGTTAAACTTTCACCATTTAAAAAGACAATAGAATGTCCTCTTTCTACAGTAAGATAAATACAAGGTGATCCATCATCTTCATATTGTGGCATTAAATATACTTTACAATCAAATGGTATTCTAACATTACAATTTTTTTCATTACCAATTAATAAATATTCTTCTTTATCTAATGAAATAACAGTTGTTGCCTTAGAAAAACTCGTTGTTAAAATAAAATTACCAAACTTTCCTTGTTTCTTATAAAAAGGAGTAGTTGGTGTAATTGATACTTCATTATTAGATGACGGATAAGATTTTCTATTTAGTGGTGTGCTTGTTGCCTTAGTGGATTTTTTAGATGAAGTAATTTTATTTGTGGTGGTATGTGTACTTGGCGATTTTAATTGTCTACTACTAGGTGAAAGTATACTCTTTCTAATTGGTGATGTTATTGTAGAAGTTTTTGATGTAGAAGGAGTACTAGTATTAGTTTTTGTTTTGTTAGTGGAATTAGGAGTGGATTTGGTATTGTTTTTTAGAAAACTACTACTTTTTGGAGTAAATGATTCATTAGTTGTTGATTTTCTTCTGTATGGTGAAATCAAAGCTGCAGGAAACATTTACATGATAAATAAAATATTTATTTAATGATATATACACTTAAAGTCTATTTGTCACAACAAACTTGAATAAATCACCTGCAAATTCTTCAAAGTAATCACCAAAGTCAATAACTTCTTTGTATTCTTCTTCTAATTGTTCCATAGCAACAAATAACATATCATAATTGTTTTTACATAATCTAGCTAATTTAATGATATGTACCATATTGTGAACATTGACAAATTCATCATTTGTGATAAGGAATGGATATTTCTCTCTGACAATTTGGAGGAAAGGTAAAGATTTGCTTATTAATTTACTGTCTTCATCCTTTTCTCTTCTTAATCTTTCTTCATGTACATCAATATATGGTTTTTCTTCTCTCCAAATTGGGAATCCACTTCTAAAGGAAGGAGGTTCCATACCTCTTTCAACTTCATAAACAAGAACTGATCTTGGGAACCTAGGAATTTCAAGGGTAGCATCTTCTGCTTCACCTTCAAATGGTCTAATAAATTGTAATGTAGTATTATTAATCTTTGGTTCAGTTACACCATTTTCTTCATCTTCTTGCATTTCATCATTAAGATCTGCTTTCAAGATATAGGCAACTGCATTTAATGACATTTGTCTTGATGCCTTAGAAGGTGTACTTGGATACCAAACAAATAGTACATCAGTGTAATCCAAAATTAATACTTGGTGAGTATTAACTAAATCAGGTTGTAAGAATTGTTGACCAACTTCACCAACACTCATTACACGCAAAACATTTTCTTGTGGATTTAATAAATCTTGAGTAACTGAACATTCAAATACAACCCCTTGAGAATAATTTAATTTGTCAGTAACATATTGATAGTGATTATTCTCACCTAATAAATCCCAGAATTCTTCACATTCAAAACCTTCATCAATGGCAGTAACATCAATATGTTCGCCTGGAATAATTGATTGTGTTAATTTAAATGCAATCTCCTTCTTTTTACCACTTGATAAATTACCAACCCAAACATATGCAGTATTAGGACCAACTAATACAAATACATCATTAGAATTTAAGTTAACTCTCTTTCTTTCTACTTCAACAGCCTTAGAGTTAGCAACAGTTTTACAATAAATTCTATATAAAAGTGGTTGAGGCTTTCTCTTTGAACGAAGAGATCCCTTATGAATAACCATGATATGTTCAAAGATCTTCATAAAGTGTTCATTTTCTTTACCTTCTTTAAGTGTAACAATTGTGGCAGGATTTACTGGATCAGAAGCGAAATGTTGGAAATTACGTTTCAATACTCTGGAGCTGACAACTTCCTTACTTTCTGAACCTTCCCAACAATATAAAATTCTTCTTGGTAAATAGTGAATCTTCTTTTTCTTAATATTTAATGGTTTAATTAGTGGTTGTTCTGGTTCTTCTGGTTTTTCTTCTTCTTTAGGTGGTGCTTTCTTTACAGTTTGTTCTTCTTCTTTTACTTCAGTTACCTTAACACCCATACTGTCAATTAACTTCAATCTTGCTTCAAGAGAATCAGAGTCATCGCTCTCATAACCTCCAGCAGTAGCAGTTGGGAGTATAATTTCTTCTTCTTGTGGTGCTTCTTCCTCTGGAACTTCATCATCTTCTGGATTACCATACATATCACCACGGTTGAATTCATATAAAATTAAATAACAATCTTCTGAATAGAAATTACCCAATTCTTCTTCTGGAACTGGTTCTGCATAATGAGAATCAATTACTCTCCAAATTTGAACAGTACCACCACCTTCATCTTCTTGGTCAACATAATCTAACTTCTCTTTATATTGGAATTCTTCTAAAGTAATACTAATATCTGGTTGAACATATTCATTAGAGCAAATATTACATAAATTTCTTCTTTTCTTTTCAAATTCATTTGGAGTATCAGTATAATAGAATCCTCCCTTAAATCTTTCTCTAAATAATACAGGTTCTGCTCCAGAGAAACAGCTGTAAATTCCTTTAATATCATCAGAACTTTTTCTTAAGGATTCGGCTAATTTTTCAGCACATTTTCTATCAACAAACTTTGAACGTTTACCATACCATAAATAAATTTCATGTTTTGTTTCAAGTAAATAAACTTTTTCATCTTCTAAGATATCTTTTGTTAAATCTTGGATTTCTAATTTTTCAATGTTATATTGTTTTTCTTCAACAGATACAACTTCAACTGAGAAAATAACGAAACTATCTTGAGTTGAGTCAACTTTGTTTGTATTTTGTCCAAATTCATCAAATACTTTCCAAAAGTCTTGAGGTTCTTCATTTTGGTTTATAATTTCTACTTTTCCTTTTCCTTTACGGTCTTCATGAATTAAATTACGGGCTACATCGAAAGCCTTAAGTTGTTGAGTTTTACTTGCCTCGGAACCAATCCAAACATAAATTACTCCTCCATCATTATCAGTTTCTAATAAATATACATCATTCATTGAATTTTCTAATTCCTTCTTTGAAAGAGGAACTCTCTTCACTAAGATTCGTTTACGATGATCTGCACAAACTTTTAATAATCTATCATTTCTTTCAGTTAAAGGTAATTTCTTTAAAGTATCCCAAGTAGCACATCCATCAATATATTCTACATGATGATCAAAATACTCTAAAAATTCTTCACCCTCTTCTCTTTCTTCTTCACGATAAATAGAGGCTCCAATACGATTAGCTAATTCGTGAGCTAAAAATGTACAAATTGCTTGCTTCATAACATCCGCATTTTTACCAACCCAGTAATGTAATTTACGTAAACGAGCATCTTCATCATTACCAGTTTCATAAGAATAAACACATATGTAACAATCTCCACGAGCAAATTTACCATGAGCTTCTTCCGGTACTTCAACAGGAATCATTTTAACTAATTGCCAGATTTGTAGACCTGCTGATTCACCTGCTCCTTCAAATAAATCATCTTGATTTAAGATGATATCTTGTGTTTGAATTGCTTTTTCAAGATCAATTTTATCTGCATAATCTTCTAATAGGATTTGCATACGAGAATGCATCTCTTTAACACTTTTCCAAACACGAACAGCGGATGAAAATTTACTTGGTTTTTGAGGTTTATCATTAAAGGAAGCTGCAGGCTTTTTAATGACATCTTTAATTGCTTTTTTAAAGGCTCCTCCAAAAAGTTCCTTTCTTTTATTTCTTCTAGTGTTAGGAGTCATCACTGTTGAATCAAATGTTGGTTTTGTTACTGAAGTGTTAAGTTGAGGTATTTCCTCTACTGCTTCATCTTTTTCTTGATGAGTTTCTTCTTCCTCTTCTACTTCTTCTTCATCTTCACTTACATCGCTAGCAATTTCCTCTTCTTCATCTCCTCCATATATTGCTGCTAATCGTTTTCTTTCTTCTTCTTGTACACGAGACATTTTAATTGATTTGTTTAATTGTGTGTATCGATTGTGAAATCAGTAAGTTGTCAATAGTTACTTTTTTTGAAAAAAACGACAACTAATGAAAGTATTTTTTTTGATTAGTGATGGCATTGATTTTAAACAGAAGTGTGATGACATCCATACAATTATTCACTTCAATTCAGTATTACAAATCCTTAAAGATTACTACATCTCTTTAATAATTGATACTTGCACAAACAATTCACATTTGTGAATTATTAATTTATAATTTTAAAAGAAAGTTGACTTAATAAAAATGCTTAGAAAGGTTTGGGTTCATTTCATTGGAAAGAAAGAAATTATTGAAAAGAATAATTATGTTAAAGAAAAGATTTTTAATAACTTTTTATCTAAGTATTCCTTTCCGATAATTAATAGTAATTCAAACTATGAAGAAATTTATAAATCTTTTCTTTCAAATAATAATAATCCCAACAACCATCCCGATAATGACGGAAATAATCTTCCACTCTTTTTTCTTGAAATAAATTTAATGGAGAGTAATGCTTTTATCACTAAGGATGGTAATAATGAGATTATTCCACTAATTTCTTTAAAACCTCTTTATAATATTCAAAAACGTCAACAAACTCAAGAATTAATATTTTCTTCAAAACAAAGAAATGTTGCTTTGGATTTCTTAAATCAAAAAGAACAATTTTCCAACAAAAACTTTTCAAAAAGTTCTGCGCTTATTAAGGCATGTAGTTTAAAAACGAAAGGAATGAAAGATACAGTGGTAAGTATTATAATAATAGTGATTTACACTTAAAATATTATTTAAAACTGTTAAAGATTTTAGATGCTACCACAGGGTTGGCAAAAGATTCTTTTACTTTAAGTCAATTTGATTTTCGATTAATTTGGTGTGAAAGGTTTGTATTTAATTTGTCCTTTAAAATGGTGTTTAAACTATTGTAATAATTATAATAACTGTTGCTATAATTAAATTAAACAAGACACCCTATAATTTCTTTATTATTAGAAAATGCAATGAAAAGAGCACAAGTTGACCACAAAATGAATAATATATTACATCTTTTTACTCTTAAAGATTGTAAAGAACTAACTAACAAAACATTTGAACAATATAATTTACCATTCCCAGGTACGTTTATTGATTATTT
>CADWAF010000531.1:0-10104 GCA_902984215.1 Willaertia magna
AATTTTTATTATTATTTAAATTTTCTGTAATTTCTAAATTTATCGTTTTTTGTAAAGATTGTAAAGAAATACGATTTAAAAAATTAAATAATTTATTTAATCCTTTATTTTTAATTTTATAATTTAAAAATAAATGAATTAAAATATTTATTAAAGAAATTAAAGTATTTAAAATGATAAAATAAAAACAAGAAAATTTAAATAATTCTTTAAAATTTAATAAATAATAAAATAAAATATCCATTGTTAAAAATCCAGCGAAAAGAAATGTAATTAAAATTGTAAAGAAAAGTGTGTATTTATTTTGTAAACGATATAGAAATTGATTGTCGTTAACGTGTTTGGTGGCAACGTTGAAAAACATTTTTTTTTTGTGAAATTTTTCGGAGACAGCGATCTTTTTCTTGTCCATCAATCGCTGTTCTTTCAAAAACAAAATTCGGGCGGGAAAGTAGGTTTGTAAAGATACAAGCTTACAAACCTACTGACACCACCAAATTTATAAATTAACCAACTTTAAAAATGTTTTACAATTTCAATAAAATTATAATCTATTGTTAAAGAAGTACTTTAAAATTAATGTACAAATTTTTTTCCTAACAATTTAAAATCTTTCAATAATTAAATCTCCAATACCATCATTGCCCAACTCACCAAACTCTCGTTAACAGTTCTTCAAAAAAGAGAACTTGAGTGTTACAATTAGAGAATAGGCGGGAAAAGCTAGTATAAATACTTACAGAGTTGTAGTATTTATACTTCAATAGCTTTTCCAAATTACAGAAAATTTACCAAAAATATCAACCTGCCATAGGTCAATAATTTTGAAGTAACATACTTGTAATACAATGAAACGGTTTTTCTTGCACAATATACCATTCAGAACATCATACAACTTAGTTAACGATCACAGTTATAATCTCAACATAGTACCATCAGCATACAAAGTCTACATATAACTAGAATACAAACTATTGGTAATACAAACAACTTAGAATACAACAATTCATAGTTAAAATAATTTAAAATACAAACAACTTAGTATACAACATAGTTAGTTATACAAACAACTTAGAATACAACTCCATTTCATAATCACTTATAAGATACCCTTGATAATAACTCAGTTCATTTTTAATGACACCTTCCTCAGCAGAACATTACAAAGTAATATTAGTAATTCTAATAACCAAAGTAGCAGTAATAATAACTCACCAAATATTAGTCATAATGATAACAATAATGCTCTTAGATTGGTTACACTATCCCTAGTACCAGTAAAAACTAATCAGCAACAAGAATTAATTGAACAATTAAACAAAACAATTAGAGAACAAACGGATAGGATTAGGCTATTGGAAGATAATAATACTAATAATAATAACAGTAATGTAAATAACTTTGGTACAAATAGTAATAATGCAGTTAATACAGGACTTAATAGTATTAATCTTTTTATACAATCATACAATCCTATAATTCATCAAAACAGTATATTGGATAAAATTAAAAAGAAGAAGGTAGCAAATAAATATTATTCTATGATTAATAATTTAGTGAAATTGGATTACAACAGAGAAGATTTGGAAGAACTGGAGTTGAATAGGTTAGTTAACTTATACTTATCACACTATTATAAAGTTGAACAAATAATTAAGAACTTAGATTTTAAGGTGTATAAAGAAAGGATTAATTACTTCATAGCTAAATTTCATGAAGTTTTTAATAAAGTTGATAAATATCACCTCTTATTTAATAGAGAAAATAAAGAAATTACATTTAAGAACCTTAAACTTCAATATATGTTGAATACATATATTGGTAGATTAAACATTTACTATTTAAGTGTCACAGATTCAGTAATAAAGGCTGAAATTACTAAACTTATTATTTACTTGTGCATGATTAGAAACATAGCAATGGATTAGAGAATTAAGGAAAATAATATAAAAATAGGCAATAATATCATGAAGAGTTATATTTCAAAAGACATAGGAGAAATCTTAATGAGTAAAAATTTTAAAAAATCTAGAAAGGAATTAAAAAATAATAAATTCTGAAAACAAAACAAAAAATAAAAGCATTTCAGTTTTAATCATAATAATGAATAACTAAAAAGGAAAGAGAATGATAATAGAGAATACAGAAGTATTAATAGAGGAGATAACAATAAATACTATCATAAAAAGCCAAATTACAACAACAATAACCAGTATAATAATAATAATAGTCTTCCTAGTAAAGAAAGTAATAGAAAGAACTACAACCAAAACAATAACCAAACAAACAATAATAAAAACGAATGACTGTTGTGTAAATTGATTGAAAAACTACTTAGAAAATTGGAAGTTAACAGAAATTCTAAAATTTATTCTAAAGTGGTTAAAAGAAGGTCTTTTTTTCACCTCAGATCCATCAAAATGAATAAATGTAGGCAAATCATTAATAAAGGAACAAAAATAGATAAATTAAATGAACAAAAAGTTGATAAACATGTTATAACAAAGAACTGTGGAACTAGCTTTAAACTCAGTCATCAACTTTATATATTTAGTAGAGAAGAAAGAGAAAGATTTATATCGCTTAATATTAGATTTGTGCAAAATAAATGCAAGCATAAACACGAACTATTTCAAGATAGATTTTATCCTTATGATTTTAAAGTTTGTAAAGAAAAGATGGTATGCCACAAAAATAGATTTGAAGAAAAATTATTATCATATTTCTATAAAGGAAAAATCCAGAAATCTATTTGGTTTCAAGTAGTTAAGAAAGAAATATCGATATAAAGTACTTCTGTTTAGTTTAAATATAGCCTTAAAAACTTTTACAAGAATTATGAAGGTTCTTATGAAAGTATTAAGGAAGAAGAAAATTATATGTTAATAAAACATATAATTGCATTTATATGTCTTCTTAACTTTGTAATTAAGGGTCTTATGAATGAGTTTATAATTAAAAGGAATTCTAACTTTTTAATAAACTTTTGGATTGTTTTTACTTTTATTCCTAGTCTCTGTTTTCTATTATTAGAACAAAAAGTCAGTTTGGCATAATGCTAATTCAACAAGCACTATTAAAAGATTTATCGGTTTTAAGGAAAGTATTGGTGGATTACAAAAGATTGCCTTTTGACCTGGATTCTGTTTTAACAAATTTAAATACAGATGCCTCAATAAGAGGTTTTGATGAAGTTTCATCAAATGTTATTATAAATAGAGAGTGGAAAAAAAACTTAGAGAACTCTCACATAAATTAAAAAGAACTTTTAGTAGTTCAAAAGTTCTTGGAAATAACTGCTTTATAAAAATTATATCTTCTAGACACGCAATTTTATTTAAGGATAAACAATATTGTAGCATTATGGTATATCAAAAAAGGTCATAGATGAATTATAGAACTAGAGAACATTACAAGAAATATTTGAAAAATATTATACAACAACTAATAGGTCATAAGAAAAGTATCATGGATTCCAACAGAAAAAAATTATATCTCAAACTTCCTGTCAAGAAACAATCTGTCAGAGTGGAAAATGTCGAGAAATTTGTTCAATTAATTGAACAGTTTATGTGGACTATTTAAAGTAAACATGTTTGCGTCTCAAGAGAATATCCATTTAAGCAATTATAATTATTGGACATTAAAATAAGATGCTTTCAAAAATTTTTGAGAAAAAGACTTGTTGAATTATCTTACACCACCTTTTGAGCTGATTTTTCAAATATTAAACTATTGCATAAAATTTCAAGCAATAGATACAATTATAGTACCTTATTGATTAGTAATCCTTTGGTTCTTTCGATCTTAATGAAGATGACATTAAATTAGTAAAAGGTTCCAAAAAAGGGGCTATGCGGTTTTTTTTACTCAGAATATTTGAGAAATTTAAGTTAAATGCTAATTGCTGCACAAATAAAAGTAGTCAATTACTAATGTTCTTAAATAATGCTAAACAAACTATCCATTGGAGGTTAATTCCATCTACAATTCAAAGTTACTATAAGGTTTACAAAAAGTACCTGGCATTTTGTGAATTTTATAATTTATCAGTAGGAGACACTATTATTACCGAGGCATTCATGTCGTTTATTATATCAATGTCTACTCATACTTGAATGATTACTAGATTTAAATCTACATTAGACCATTTCTCAGTTGTGGACAAGTTTGAGTTCAAATGGAATAATAGATTGGCAGATATTAAGGCGAGTACAGAAAAAATTTATAATTCAATAATTAAGAATAAAAGAGAAAGAGACTCATTTTCAGTGCCTTATTTGTGGTTTTAGATTAAGAACGCTAGTAGTCAATTTTATTTTACATTAGCTGCTGCTATTATAGCAACTAGTCTTAGACTATTAGCAAGATCAGATGAACTAATTGAACTTAAGTGGTCGCAGGTAACCCTCAAAGAAAATAGAGTCATTTTCAAAATACCATTTTACAAAACTAATCAAGCTTCACTACTCAATGTATCAATATCGTCATCATCATCATCACTTGCTGATGGTATACTTGCAAATAAAGAGTGGCTATTATAATGATGTTC
Organism: Willaertia magna; assembly: GCA_902984215.1. Lineage (NCBI taxonomy): Eukaryota > Heterolobosea > Eutetramitea > Acrasida > Naegleriidae > Willaertia > Willaertia magna. The sequence goes on from CADWAF010000531.1 coordinate 4,553, forward strand.
GTCTAATGGGGGTGAAGATCCAAATATCTCATCATAAATTTCATTATCATCATCTTTGTTACTAATATTATAAATTGAAAATTCTTTAATCTTTTTCTTTAATCCCCACTTACAAATAAAATATTCCTTATTACGATATATTAAAATAAAAACAAAAATACAAGCCAAAATGAAACCACAAATAAATGGTATTGCAGTAGGAATTATAAATAAATAAGAAAATAAAATTGTACTTGGTAAAATATTATCTAATTTTAATCCTATTAATATAAACACAACAGTAAGAGGTATTAAAAAAAATATTATATAAACAATTAATGTCATTCCAAAATAGTCAAGAGAATCATCTGAAAATAAATCATTTTTTTTAGTAGCAACACATGTAATGACCATTAAAATAAAAGGGTACATTATAAATATATAAATTGGAATAAATGATAAAGACCAAACTCTATTATTTAACCAAATTTTATGATCCATCATTAAGCATGTGATTAATAATTGTGTAATAAATAAAATGGTTGGAATAGTTAAAAGAAAAAATATAATAAATCTATATATAGATTTATCTTCTGTTTTGTTTTTTGATAAAATAAAAGTATTAAAATATGTTAAATAAATAATTAATGGAATTGCTAAAAAATAAGTTAAACTAAAATTTTCATAAAAATTAATAAATATAAATCCTATAAATATAAAAAATAAAATACAAGTTATAAATGGCAAATATATTAAATTATAAAAAATATTATCATTAAAATATAAATAACTTTTTAGTATTAATTTAATATAATTTGTTTCAAATATAAAATCTTTTTTAGTTACCAAATTTGGATTTTCTTTTAATAATTTTAAATTTTTTTCTTTCATTTTTTTTTTAAAATTTAAATATTTTGAATAAATTAAATAAATAAAAGTAATTAAAGGAAAATAATTGAAATTATTTAATATAGCAATAACAATAATTATTAAAGGTAATGAACTTAACCATACTAACATATAATTTATAAATGTTGGAATAATTATTTCATCTAATAATAAACCAAATAATAAAGTTGGAATTATTGAAAATAAAAACATTAAACTTAATATTCCAATAAAACGATCAATATCATAATTTAATTCATATTCTTTTTTATAGTTTTTATATTTTTTATAATTTTCTTGTTTTTTATATAAATAAATAAATTCTTTTTTATCTGATGGTTCCAAAATAATTTTATATTTTCTAGTTGTATCAAAAAAACGATATAAAAATAAACGATTTTGAAGTATATTTTTCCATATTTTATCATTATTAGATATTTCATAAAGTCTTTTACAGCTAATTGAAAGATGATAGAAATTTTTAAATGAAATTAAATATTTTAAGTTGTTGTTATTATTATTATTTCCAATAAGAAATTCTATAATTATCATAATAATTTCGTCTGATAAATCTATAAATTTAAATTTCCCAATTTGTTGTTTGTTTTTATTTTTTAAGTGTGTTGTTGTTTGAAATTCTTCATAAATATATTCTTGTTCTAAATCTTCTAAATTTTCTTCACTTATTCTTTTAATTATTAAATCTTCTTTTAAATCTTCTTTATATTCTTCTTGATAAAATGTTTCTAATTCATTTCTATTATTCTCTTCGTCTATCATGTCATTCATAATTATTTCATTTACAATTTCACTTTCCAACGTTTCTCTATCTTCCCCAATTTTTATTGTTTTTGTTGACTTTAAAGAATATAAATTTATATTTTTTTTTAAAATTACAAAAACTGTATAAATTTATATTTTTTAAATTAAAATTTTTTATGCTTTTTACAAAAATTTATGCTTAAAATAACAATTAACTGTCATAATTAAATTAAGCACATCTAAAATAGTGTTTTCAAAAAAAAAAAAAAATTTTTAAAAAAAAGTTATTTTAAAGTTGTTTTAAAAAATATTTTATTAAGCCCTTTTTTGTTTTATTTTTATATAAACAATCGGAAAACTATATATGATTTTAAATACAGTCACTATGGAACTGTTAAGTTAAAATAATTGATAATATTTTAAATTTTATTTTATTAAATTTATTTAAATATAACATAACAAGAACATTAGATGAATTTAGTAGAAATTTAATATTAATTTATTATTATCCAATTAAATTAAATACTAAAGAAATAAATGAATATAAAAATAATTTAAATTTATTACAAAATATTCTTCAGAATAAATTGAGTGAAAAAATAAAAAAGAAATTAAAAAATTAGAAAGAAATATAAAATTTAAATATAAATTAGATTATTTTAGTAGTAAAATATTTTCTTTATTAAATTTAACAACTAACAAAATTTTAAAATATATAAATTTAATTAAAACAACTTTAAATTTAAATCTCAATACAACAATATGTGACAATGAAAATAATGTTTTATCTTTTGTAAAACAAAATAATACTTATTTACTTAACTATATGAGCTACAATCTTAATTTATTATATAAACATTTTATTGAAACTTTATATAAAAATTTTGAATTTGAAATTAGTAAAATTATTAGAAAATTAAAATTACATTGAAATTTTTTACAATTATTAATTTCAGTTAATATTAAAAATAGTATATTTATAAAAATTATTTTTGTACTGATAAAAAAATTCTAAATATATCAAATGATTTACCTAATATTAACAAATCACCAATACTATATTTAACAAGATAGTAAATATTAGCTATGGTAGGAGATTATATTTATAAATATTATAAACAAATTTACAAAGCACTTTTTTATTGAAATGTTGATACAAGATTAGAAAATATATAATCTATATTTACAGATATAATTAATATGAATTTTATAAATCTTTATAAGTAAATAGTTATTTTTATATTAATTTTTTATCTAAATATTATATAAATTTACAAACTAATAATATAGTTGATTATTATTATGAATATATAATTGATTGGTGTTTAAATTTAAAAAATTTAACCTACCATTATGATTTTTTAAATTTTGATAATGTTAAAAATAATTGTTTAAAAAAATATAATAAATTAATTACACTACATCTTTTATAAAATTTTATTTTATGTGCTGTATTAATGAATAATAAATATAAAAAAGAAGTAGCAATTAAATTATTAAATAAAAATAATATTTATAATTTTAATAAAAATATAATTTTTGAAATTGCTATTTATGATAAAAATTAATTTGATTTTGAAGAAGAATTAAAAAAATAGATTATTTTATTTGGTAGTTCAGTTATGGATAATAAATTAGTAGAAAATATTTTTTCTTTTTTTAAAAGACCAATAATAATAAATAGAAAAAATAAAAAATACTATAATTAGATTAGTTTTTACAAATAATAATATTTGGTATAATAATTTAATAAATAATAATACTTATTTTAAAGAATTTAAAAAAAATTTAAAAAATATAAATAATTTATAAAGAATAATAAATGATAGTCATAAATTAGTTAAAATAAATTTAAAAAATATAAAAGAAGAAAAAAAATGAAAAAAAGAAAGACAAAGAATAATAAATAATATAAATTAAATTGAAACTATTATTTTATTATTTAAAACTTACAATATTTTACAAAATAATAATGAAATCATTGATATTAATTTAGAAAATGAAATTTCTTTTAAAAATTTAAAAAACATATTAAATTTTTTAATTAAAAACAATTATTTAACTGATAATGACAATTATAATGTAAAAAGTTTTACAGATATTTGTAATTTATATAATGATAAATTAATTTTAAATGCTATAATTGATTTTACAAAAAATAAAATTATTCCAAATATCAATAAATTTAATAGACCCTCAGAGATAGTGGAAATATAGGAGTTGATTGTAATAATGAAAGTGAAAATTCTTTAAATAGTTTTATTAATGACAATTTAAATTTATTAGAAATTTTAGGAGGTAGAAATATTTGTAGTGAAAAAGGTGTAATTAGAAGAAGAATAGATGGGTTGTAAGATATATATTAATTTTATAGTTTATTGTTGTTTAATTTATTTTGTAATATTATTTAATATATATTATTAACTGTGTTGAAAGAACTGGGAATGTTAGTTTTAATGAAAAGACTTTTTGCTTTATTATAATAAAATATAAGAAATCTTGAATAAAAATAATAGTTAAAATAGTATATAAATTGTCAATTATTATTATATAAGTAAAGCATTTCATCTTTTTGATTTGAGAAGTTATAAATATAAATATAAAAGACGAATATTTTAAAAATTTTAAAAATTTAAAACAAGTTAGTTTGTTTTATTGTAATGAAATTATAGGTGAATGTTTATTATATTTTAGAAAATTTAAATATTAGTAATAATGATAATTTAAAAGATAAACATTTTAAAAATTTAAATAATTTAAAAATACTTAACGTGTATGATTATAAAAATTTAAATAATGAATTTTTACATTATTTATAAAAATTAAATGAGCTAAATTATAGTAATTTTAATATTTCTGATAAAAATTTTGAATATTTAATAAATTTATAAAATTTATATATTTCAGAGTGTTCTAACATTATTAATACATTTTTATTAAATTTAACAAGTGTTATGTGTTAGAAATATATATAATTATACATAATTTATAAAAAAAATATTTAAATAATTTACAAAATTTACAAAATTTAATTATAAAAGTTTGTAACAAGATTATTGAAACTTGTTTATTAAATTTACTAAATTTAATAGAATTAACTATTGATTCTAATGATATTACTGATGATTATTTATAAAATTTAAATAATTTACAACAATTCTGTATTATAGAATGTGAAAATTTAACTGGAAAATGTTTTGAATATTTAGTAAATTTAAAATCTCAAAATATATTTTGTAATAATAGTATTAAAGAAGAGAATTTGGAAAAATTAATAAATTATAATGATTTAAGTTTTTTTAAATGTTTACAATTATTAAAAAAAAGGGTAATTATTTATTAAATATGAATAAATTAAAAATTATAGATTTTAAAAAGGAAATAGTAGGAAAATAATTAATGAAGTAAAAGAAAAGATTAAAAACTTAGCAGTTCCATAGTTTTTTTAAGGAAAAAAAAACAAAGGTTTTGTTACAGAAATTTGCAAAATCTGTATAAATTATACTGTTAACTGTATAATTTATACTTTTTAAAAAAGAAAAAAAATTAAAAAAGTTTCGAAAAGTGTATAAATTTATACTCTTTTTATTAATGTTTGAACAAATTATTTTTTGCTCAAATGGAACACCCGTAACATTTGCTTAATCTTCTTTTGCTCGGTTTTGTCGTCAAAGTACTTGTTGTTATCTTCGATCCATTTGTCAATTAATTCATTTAAGTTTTGAGGCATGATTTCATCGACAGCAATTGCTTTCTTTACTTTATCATCAGTTATCAAAAACTGAGAAGGCTTTTCGGAACAAGTTAACATTTGCAAGTCATTGTCCTTTAGTTCTTCGTACATCTGTTGTAATTTTTCTTTAACACGAATAACATTAGTATCATCTGGTTTCAAATGATGTCTATTAGTAACATATGGGGTT
>CADWAF010000533.1:0-15082 GCA_902984215.1 Willaertia magna
AATATATTTATTATTATATTTTATTAATTAAGTTAACACAATTTATTTTTATATCATTATTTAAACATTTATTTAATAAAAATAATTTAACTACTGAAAAATTAAATAAATTAATAATTACAGAAGATACTATTAATATATTTTTTATTTTTGATTATAAAAATAGATTTTTAATAATGAAGTATTTAAAAAATATTTTATTTACTAATAATCTTTTATTACTTTTTTTTTATTATTTTCATTATCAAAATCTTTTTTTTCTTTTTTTTTTCTTCTTCTTCTTTATTATTTCTATCATTATTATCAAAATCAAAATGGGTAAAAAAATTATTTTTAAAATTTTTAATACTTTGTAATAATAAAGTTTTTAAATAATTTAAATGTTTTTCATTAATATTTATTATTTTTTGAATAATTAATAAATTTATATTGATAATAGATTGTGATAAATTATGTTTGATTGGTTTATATTTGAGTTTGTTGTTAATGAAGTTAAAAAAAAGTTGTTTAGACTTTAAAATGATAAAAAATTATTATTATTTTGAAATAATAGAATATTATTATCAAAATTAAAAACAAAAAAGTTTGTAAATTGTGATGTTGGTAAAATAAAAAAATAATTAAGGTCAAATATGTTAGAAGTATTTGTAGTGATTATTGTTTTAGTAAGATATGTTGAAGTATTTTTTTAATTAATTTTTATAGTTCAAAAAATAAAATAAATATTCATAAATCTAACTATATCTAATATTATAATAAATCTAACTAAATCGTATATTACAATAAATTTAATTGAATCTAATATTATAATAAATTTAATTAAATTTAATATTACAATAAATCTAACTAAATTTAATATTATAATAAATCTAATTAAATCTAATATTACAATAAATCTAGCTAAATCTAACATTACAAAAAATCTAATTAAATTCAACATTATAAAAAATCTAATTAAATCTAATATTATAATAAATCTAACTAAATTCAATATTACAATAAATCTAACTAAATTTAATATTATAATAAATCCAATTAAATCTAACTTTACAATAAATTTAATTAAATCTAATATTATAATAAATCTAATTGAATTTAATATTATAATAGATTTAATTTAATTCAATATTACAATAAATCTATCTAAATTCAATATTATAACAAATTTATCAAAATTTAACATTACAATAGATCTATTTTGATTTAATATTATAATAAATCTAACTAAATTTAATATTATAATAAATTTTCTAAATTTAATATTACAATAAATCTAACTAAATTTAACATTATAATAAATTTAACTAAATCTAATATTAAAATAAATTTAACTAAATTTAATATAATATATTTATTATTATATTTTATCAATTAAGTTAACACAATTTATTTTTATATCATTATTTAAACATTTATTTAATAAAAATAATTTAACTACTGAAAAATTAAATAAATTAATAATTACAAAAAATACTATTAATATATTTTTTATTTTTGATTATAAAAATAGATTTTTAATAATGAAGTATTTAAAAAATATTTTATTTACTAATAATCTTTTATTACTTTTTTTTTATTATTTTCATTATCAAAATCTTTTTTTTTTTTTTTTCTTCTTCTTCTTTATTATTTCTATCATTATTATCAAAATCTAAATGGGTAAAAAAATTATTTTTAAAATTTTTAATACTTTGTAATAATAAAGTTTTTAAATAATTTAAATGTTTTTCATTAATATTTATTATTTTTTGAATAATTAATAAATTTATATTGATAATAGATTGTGATAAATTAATGTTTGATTGGTTTATATTTGAGTTTGTTGTTAATAAAGTTAAAAAAAAGTTGTTTAGACTTTAAAATAATAAAAAATTATTATTATTTTGAAATAATAAAATATTATTATCAAAATTAAAAACAAAAAAGTTTGTAAATTGTGATGTTGGTAAAATAAAAAAATAATTAAGGTCAAATATGTTAGAAGTATTTGTAGTGATTGTTGTTTTAATAAGATATGTTGAGGTATTTTTTTAATTAATTTTTACAGTTCAAAAAATAAAATAAATATTTATAAATCTAACTATATCTAATATTATAATAAATCTAACTAAATCGTATATTACAATAAATTTAATTGAATCTAATATTATAATAGATTTAATTAAATTTAATATTACAATAGATCTAGCTGAATTTAATATTATAATAAATTTAATTAAATCTAATATTATAATAAATCTAGCTAAATCTAACATTATAATAAATCTAATTAAATCCAACATTATAATAAATCTAATTAAATCTAATATTATAATAAATCTAACTAAATTCAATATTACAATAAATCTAATTAAATTTAATATTATAATAAATCTCATTAAATCTAACTTTACAATAAATTTAATTAAATCTAATATTATAATAAATCTAATTGAATTTAATATTATAATAGATTTAATTTAATTCAATATTACAATAAATCTATCTAAATTCAATATTATAACAGATTTATCAAAATTTAACATTACAATAGATCTATTTTGATTTAATATTATAATAAATTTTCTAAATTTAATATTACAATAAATCAAATTAAATTTAATATTATAATAAATTAAATTAAATCTAGTATATTAATACCTTTTTGACCATTTTTTTCTAGTAATTTTTACAAAAACTTTTCCATAATGCCTTAATCACTGGAAATTAAAAATGTTCTAGCAAAAGTTTGGGATGCTAAGTTGTGTTGTTCAATTAACTAGTTTGATGGTTGTAACATGTAAGATTAGTAGTAAAAGAGGACTGTGTCTTTCACAAACAAATTTTGTTTATTAATCTTCCACGATTTGTTGGAAATAAAACCGTTTCACAAATTAAAAAAAATTGCGCACACAGGATAACACTAAATTAACTGATCTAAGAAGAAATTTAAAAACTATGCGGCCCACCCGTTCTTCTCCGATGTAGGTTTTTTTTATAAAGATCATTAACTGTAACAACAATAGTTCTCAACTAGGTTCTATTCTAAATGAAATTTATTTAAAACATGTAAAATATTGGGTTAGAAATGTTTTACAACTTTCCGATTCAAATGAATTAAAATTAATTGAAAATAAATTATTAGATAATAAATATAAATCAAGTAAAGAATTTTTAAATGAAATTGATGAATTAATAAGTAATGTAGAAATAAATTCAAAGTCAACAATTACAGTTGTTAGTAAAAAGAAAATTACTTCTTCATTAAAAGATTCTTATAGTAAAGAAAATATTTTGGATAAAATTCAAGAAGAATTAGATAAAGTAAGTTTTATTTTTGTAAACTTTTTACAAAATTGGTGATTGACAGAAAGGTCAAAAAGTAATAGAATTAGAAAAGAAAATTAATAATCTATCAAATAGTTCTTCTACAAATGAGAAAGAAGAAGAAAAAATAAATTCTAAACGAAAAAAGAAGAATGAAACAACTAATAGTCCTTCTTCTAAAAAGAAAAAGAAGAAATTTGAAGAAGAGTCAATTTCAGAAAATTCTGAAAAGGAAGAAGAAATAAAGAAAATTGAAAGTAAAGAAATTAATAATGAACAAGAAGAAATAAAGGAAGAATGTGAAAAGCAGAATGAAACGAAAAGAAAAAGAACAAAGAAAAATACTGAAATAAAGAAAGAAACTAAGAAAAAGAGAAATCCATCCACAAAAAGAAAGGCTAGTGAAAAAGAAGAAGAAGAAAAAGCTAATGATAATAATGAGAAAGAATTAATTGAGGCACAAAAAGAAGAAATTAAGCCAACTGAGACGAATAAAGAAGAAGATGATGATAAGAAAGAGTCACCAAAGAAAGAAAAAACAACAAAAACGACTGTAACAATAAAAAAGAAGACGAAAATAAATACAGAGATAAATAAAAAAGAAGAAGAAAAGAAAGATGAAAAAGAAGAATCAATTGCGATAACAGAAAATAATACAGAACATGTGAAAGAAGAAGAAATAAAGGAAGAAGAAAAGAGTAAAAAGAAGAAAAAAGAAACAAAGACTACTAAAAAGAAAACAACAAGAAAAACAAAGAAAGAAAAAGAGAAAGAATTTAAAGAAAGTAAAGAAGTGGAACAAACAAAACAAGAAGAAAACAAAGTGGAAGAAAATAAAGAAGAAGAAAAATCAACTGAAGCAACAACTAAGAAGAAGAAAACATCTACTAAAAAAACAACTAAAAAGAAGAAGAAAGAAGATAAGAAAGAAGAAGAGAAAGAGGAAGAAGACTCTAATAAAAAGAAAAGAAAAAGGACAAGTACTAAAAAGAAAAAAGAAGAAGAAGAAAATAAGACAACTAGTTCAGAAAAAGTAGAAGAAGAAACAACTCCAATAAAAAAAAGAAAGAAAAGTACTAATAAAAAGAAAACAAAAGATGAAGCTAGTTCAGGAGGTGAAGGAGATGATGAAAAAGAATCATCTACTCCAATTAAAAAAAGAAATAAAAAGAAAACAAAAGAAAAGATTGATAACGAAGAAAATGTTAGAACTCCAGAAAGAAAAGATCAAGAAATAGTTTCGCCTTCAACACCTGAAAATACACCAAGGACAAAAGAAATGATGAGAAGAAATGTAACATTTTCGCCTGAAGTTGTTTTTCATGATTATTTAATTGAGTGCCCAATTTGTACAAGAAAATTTACAAAATATCAAATTAAGGCACACATGGACAAAATGCATTATGGAGTAGATACTACATTGAAAAAGAAGAAAGCTGGATTGACTAAGCAAATTATAAAGCAAGTGAAAGAAAAAGAACTAGAAAAAAATTTGGCAATTTTAAATAACGAGTAAACGTTTGATTTTAAGTACAATTTTTTATTATAAAATACTTTTTTACCATAATTTACATCCTAAGGATGTTAAACAAAAATCAATCTTGGTTGATTGATTAAGGAAATACAAAAAGACAACAAAGAAGCCATCTAAACTGAGTAGTAAACTCTTTAGATTGGTGATACAGTAATCTGATATTAACAGAAAAAAGGAGCACATCCCTTAATTTCCCCTAAAATAAGGGTATTCACTTTGTTTTCAAATATACAAATATTCACAATTAATTTTGTGGTTCCTCTTCATCAATCAAATCTTCATCCACAGCATAAAATCCACTATTTTGGTCTTCTTCATTACCAGTGTAAAAAACTCTTGCCTTATCTTTGAAAATAACTCTTCTACCTTTTTCCTTACTTGTCACACCAACACCTACAGGAGTATAAGCACCAGAGTTTTCCTTTGGTTGATTTGGATTAATCGTTGGACCATTTCTAACTTCTGATCTAATTATTAAAATAGATTTTAGAGGTTGTACATTTGCTTGAGGTTGTTTAGCAGTAACATATTCAGGAGATTTCTTATCCTCAATTGCAATTGTTTCATCTTGTGAAGTTAAATGTGATTTATCTCCCTTTTTACGTTCAATCTTTATGACCTCTCTTTTTGGTGCTTTCTTTGTGCTGAATATTGGTAAATTCAACAATGGTGAAAACCATTTAGATTTTGGAACTGTAAAATCTTTAACATTAAAGAAAGGTTCAATAACTCTATAATTGTTGTGTATTTTCTTTGAGTTAGCACTTGCCACAGCAAATAGAGTCCAAGCTATTTCAGTTAAAATTGCTTTAATATCGAAAGCATCAAACTCTCTTGCATCTGAATGAGGGAGAAATACACTAGCATATTCAGCAATATCTTTTGTTCTTTCTGGTCTAATGCGCTCCTTCTTTTGTTTTTTAACTCTAGTCTTTGGTACACCACTTTGTTGTAATAATTGATAAGTTAAATTTTGCAATAATTGGAATTGTTGACCTTCAATTGAATCTGGATTATAAGCAATAGATGGACGTACTGACATGACAGATTTCTTTCTACCACGACCTCCTTGTTCAAAAGCATTTTCTTCACCATATGAAAAAACACCTTTCCTTCTCTTTTCATGTAAATAAACTTTTAAAGCTTGAATGCAACCTCCTTTAGTCTCTTCAACATCACCTTGTTCACAAAAGTAAAAATTACAAATATCATGTCTTTTGTAATGTTTTGGATCAAATTTACCAGTTTTTTCATCAAACTTTAAAGTCCAATAAGCTTTATCAGTTAAAATTAAATATCTATATTGACTAACTTGATGTTTGTTAACTTTAACAACATGCCATCCTTTAATAATTTCCTCTCTATAAGGATTATTTTCATCATCATCATCTAAATCTTCTACACTTTCATAATTACTCATAATACTTTCATCCATTGGAGGAGTTTGAGTACCATTATTATTTATTAATTGACCAGCAGAATGTTCTAATTTTGCTAATTTTCTATTTTCATTAATAAATATTCTGGCCTTCTCCATTACTTTCTTTTCATTCTCAGATGGTTGCCACCACTTTAATGATTCTCTTGTTAATACTCTTTTTAAATAACTTAAATCGGAATATTCTCTAACTTTATATAATTGAGCTACTGCACTTAATAAATCATGTTTAAATAGTGGGGTAACATCTGTATTATACAATCCTGCAATTTTAATAATTGGTTTTAAATCATCTTTAAAGAACCATCCATTAGCATCATTACCTTCTAATACATATCTTAATGTTAATGTTTTTGTTGCTTCATCTACATCAAAATCTTTTTTAGGCTTCTCTCCAATAGCAGAATGAGGATTAGGCTGTAAAGTAATAGCAATAGTTGATAAACCTAAAGATAAAGCATCTACTAAATCATCCTCTTCGTAAGCACAGATATCACTAATTGCAGCATATATTTGTTCTAATATAAAATTAGAATTATCTTTATAAATTCTTTCTACTGCTCTTCCATAATCAATAGCAGCATATTTCATGTGATCCCAACAAACTTGTAATTTTAAAGGATGTAAAAAATCATTCATAATTCTTCGTTCTAATTCCGGTATATAATATCTATCAATAATGAATTGTTGAACATCTGTTGATTTATCAATATTCTTTGTTATATCTCTAACTATCCATTGAATTTCTTCTTCTTGGTTAACTTCAATTTCTACATAATCTACAATTACTCCATCTCTATAATATCCTACATCTCTTGAATCATCACTATATTTAATAATATACTTTTGTAAATTTTGTTGAAGAAAGTCTCTTATATAAACATGTTTTGATCTTTCATGGTCTTTAATTTTTTTAGCGGGAAAGTTAAGAAAAAATGAAAAACTTACTGCTTTGTGGTGGTTTACAATGTGCAATTAAAGTTCCAACTAAACTAGCTGCACAACTTTTAGAGAAGAAACTATTTAAAATAGTGTCTATTACTTCTGGGGCTCCTTCATTAAATAAAGTATTGAAAAGTTCATTAAAGCTATCCCAATCAACTTCTACTTCAATTTTTCTTTTTTTATAATTTTCTTCAATTAATTCATCTTCAGGAGATTTAATTACATTTGTTGTAGATTTAATTGTGTTAGTATTAATACAAGTTTCGTCAACATTATTTTTAAGTGGAGAAGAAGGTGTTGATGAAATTTCTTTTGATGTTTCTGATGGAAGTGTTGAAGTAGATGATTGTTCTTGAACAACAGGTGATGGTGTATTTGAATCTTGTTGCGATGCTTCAAGAGTTTTGACAGTGATTTGATTATCATGTTCTAAAATTTTTTCAACTTCTTGGGTATCTCTTAGTTTTTGTCTATATATTATATCATGAAAAGGAGGTGAAAATAAAGCATTAGTTATCATTTCACCAAACTTTTGTAGTTTCTCTACAGTGGGAGCTAATAGCTCGCCTCTCTTCTTGGCATCCATTTATTGCTGTCAACAAGATGATGAGTTTAAATTTTTTACTTTTGTTTTTTTTATTTAATTGTTGCACCACTTTTTACAGAACTTGATTGATGTTTGATTTATCAAAAGGCGTAAGGGTAACAGTATACAAACAAATATTTATTTAAAATGGTCTTAGTTATTCTTCTATGTCCTTAGGATCCACATGTGAATGTGTTTTCCAATATGTTTCATTCGCTTGCAAATGCTCAAGAACAAATTTCATACGAGGAAGTAGCTTACAGAATAATTTTATCGTAGGCGAGGCAATAAAGTTTATGTAGCTTGTTTGTAGGTCAGCAACACTAGTATTACCACTCATGAATGGCGAAACAGATAAAGAAAGTTCTTTCTCCACAGAGCCTTGGTTACGGATTTCTTCATCAAATAATTGTGCCCATTTAAGATATAATTGTTGTGGTCGAGCAGGATTGGAGGCATCTGAAACCTTAATAGCCATTTGCAGAGCTAGTCTCACATCATCTTTTGCTGAAATATCTACTTCATGAGATTCGTTTTCTTTTTCAACTTTTGTTTTAAATCTTGCCATTATTGCCCCATGATTACTCAAGTCAGTGGATAACACCATTTGAATAACGGTTTCCCTAACATCCTTATATTGTTCCTCAGAAAGAGATTGCAAAATATTCAAGTCCTTATTTCTCATTAATTCAAAAGCTTCAGCAATGTGGTGATTCTCTAATACAGATCTATCATTGTAAAGTATTGATAAATACGTTTGTGCATTAATTTCAAAACTATTATTAACCCCAGGATGGTCGAAATCATGAATTATTGCGGCCACTGTGGCAGCTAACAAATCTTCATCTGACAAATATTGGTGCAAGCCTCCCTTGTGAATAATATAGTGTAAAGATTGTAGTACATCAGCAGCATGAGCTGCATTGTGATAAGGATTATTATGATAACCAGCCTCTATGTTGCGTAAGAAGTTTATCAAATTTTGTTCCCCTATATTAAATTTATGAATTAGATCATTTTTAAGGAATAATGTAAAGGCAGTTGTAAATAATGGTTCATTGACTACTTCATTAATCTTAAAAACATCATAGTTCCATTTATCTACCTTGTCAAATAATTCAATTATGGTTTGTTTCATGTTAGACTTATCTATTGGAGAATTAGCAACAGTTTCTTCAAATTGTTTCTTATCAACTTGACCTGACGTATTCTTGTCTGTACCTGATGATGTAAACTTTTCCTTTAAGTATTCTACCACTTCTTTGTTATATTGTTTTGTTGTTCTATTATTTCCAATCTTGAATGCATAATCTAAGTTTATAGCATTTAATACACAGTTGAAACTTTCATAAACTACATCATATTCTTTATCGCTCATATTTTTCCCTTTTATGATTTTCTTCTTCTTTTCTATTAAGAACTTAGCAACAGGAAGAACAGGCATAGAGAGGCAATCTTTCCTTTTGGTTTTAGGGTCTTCTTTTTTAATTGTAAGGATAGGTCCTGTTGTATTGATCCGAGTATTGGTTGTAGGTACAGATTTGTTTGTAGTTACTTGTACTGGTGCAACCTTGTTAGTTGCTACATTAGCTTTTGGAGCAAGTTTTTTAGAGTTATACATTAATTGAGCTTTCTTTTGTTCTAATTGCTCATACTTTTCCTTTAGCATCTTCAACTCCATATCTTTATGTACAACAGCCTTTTCGGATGTGTTTTGGGTATCTCTTGTATGATAAAAGTTATAGAGAGGCATAACATGTAAGCTAAAGAGTTTAGACCAATAATCATCTCTTTGCTTTAATTTTAGTTTAATTTCTGTTTTGTATGATTTTACGATCAAATCAATGTTTATCTTACAGCTAGTTTGATCAGAATCTTCAAAAGCAAGAGTAACACTTTTCTTGTAATAAGCGTCTCTAATAGCACTGAAGAACATTCCCCATTTAACACTACTCCCCATCTTTTGCTCTAAGTTAGTTTTCTTTTATCTATTTAGTATTCTACAATGAAATTAAAAAACTTACTAGTTCTGATAATTCCTTTCTGCTTATAGCTCTTTCAAAAAGCTTAGTTTTGATATCACTAGCAGTTATTAGGAGTTCCTCTGTTGGGGCATTTGGATTACATGATACATAGAATATTGAATTAAATTTAGGTATAGATAAATCAGTATAAACATTAGGCATAGACGCTAACATCTGCTCAAAAGAGTCTTGAGCTTCTTTTTGTCCATTGGTTGGTGATTCACCATTGGAAAGATTTGTACTATCTGCGACAGAGCAAGCAGAACCCATGATACAATTTTTTTTTAAAAATTATTAAGGCATAAAAACTGTACATTTTAATTTGGCGAGTTAAGATCATGCTTGTAGTAAAAAAGGCGGGTTTTTACATTTGGTAATACCTGGTTGTTGCGGTGGGTTAATACTTCAATAAATATTTTTAAGATCGTATGGTCTTTTTCTTGGCAGTAGGCGAGGCGCGGAACAGTTCAGCTACGAGCGAGGGGCTGATGGATTTCCGCGCCTCGGTTGCGTTGATTAGGGTGAAATATGTTTCGGCAAGGTTTTCCTTATTATTCTGGTTTAAACTCTTCGAAAGGTCCACTGTTACTCATAGTCTAAAGCCAAGTCGTGGAAACCTTGGACAGCATAAAAAACTTTCAAACTTTGTACTTAGAAATCCTCTTCGTCTTATTCCATCACATCTTCAATACAGCAAGTATTAAATTATTTAGAAATATTGGAAGACGTGCTTTGCCATCATTAAATATTTTTTTAATTATTTTTTTTAATAAAATAATAAAATGCAACACACACCAAACACCTTCTTCCAACAACAAGTTAACATTTCCGATGATACTGATTTATTGGTTATTTTATTAGATACTAATCCTTTTACATGGGGTAAACGTAAATTAGATATGAATTCTAATGTTTCCACTACAACTTCAAGTACTAAAAATTTGATCTCTTTTTCACAGTTTATTCAACATTTATTAGTTTTTATAAATGCATATCTTTCTGTGCAAAGAAATAAGAAAATAGCAATTCTTTCTAGTGCTACAAACCACCAATCACAATTTCTTTTCCCTAAAAGAACAAAAGCTAAAAGAAGAGAGTCAGATGGTGGTAAAAAATCACACGTTTCTAAGCTTGGAAGTAATATTGTTGGAACTGAAGATGTAGAAGAATTTTTCTTACAAGAAATAAAATTTGAAACTGTTCAAAAAGCTATACTTTCAGGGCTGTTCGAATTACAAGAGAATATAAGTAATATTGGAGATGAAAATTCAATGATGACTGATGATGATACTTCTAATCCTCAAAAAGATAATATACAAGGTTTTTCATTATCTGGTGCTTTATCTATGGCACTTTGTTTTATAAATAGATTAGAAAAAGAAAAACCACCTGGAATAACACTTAATGCTAGAATTTTAATATTTCAAGTTTCTCCTGATATATCTTCTCAATATATTTCAGTAATGAATACTATCTTCTCTGCTGAAAAGATGAATATAATTTTAGATGCTTGTGTATTAGCCTTACAAGATTCTATTTTTTTACAACAAGCTTGTTTTTTAACAAATGGAAATTATGTTAAACCTCAAAGACAAGAAGGTTTAATACAATATTTATTCCACTTATTTATGCTTGAAAAGAATTTAAGAACTATGATAATGTTACCTGTACAAAATACTGTAGACTTTAGGGCAAGTTGTTTTGAGACAAGAAAACCAATTGATGATGGTTATGTATGTCCTGTATGTTTATCAATTTTTAGTCAATTTAAACCCGTTTGTTCCACTTGTGAATCTAAGCTACAAAGACCAACAAACAGGTCATTAATATCCCACAAATAAATGTAAATTAAAATAATTTTGATGTGTGGCCACATTCGATGAAATGTCAAAATTGACCATCACAGAATTTTTAAAAAATTACAAAAAATGAGCGAATTGAATTCTGCAGAGACTGATAATACCCCAAAAGCAAGAAAGTTGGAGAAGGAGAATGAAGAAGAATATTTAAAGTTTTTAGAGAAGAATTTAGAAGAAGAAAAATCTTTTATAAGTGAAGAAGATATAGCGAATGCTGAAAGAGTGTATAATAGTTCTATAGATGATAAACAAAGAACAAGAGTAAGTAATAATTTAATAATAATTTTCTTAATCGGAAATCTGTTTAATAAAATTAAAAAAGGCAAGCTTTTCATTAGCTGTATTCTATGTAAAATCCGGTAAACCAGAATTATTAGAAAAAGGTATCCATCTTCTTACTTCATTACTTAGAGGAAAAGAATCTGATTCTGCATTCTCGGAAGATACAGAAAGTGATAATTCTACTCATTATAAAAGAGATTGTTTATATTTAATAGCATTAGCTTATTACCATTTGCAAGATTATAAAAAGGCTGAATTATGGGTTGATAGATTATTAGAATTTGATCAACAAAATGAACAAGGAATTAAATTTAAACATTTAATACAAAAGAAAGTACGTGAAGTAAAAGAGGAAGGTATATTAGGTTTAGCAATGGCCGGTGGAGGTGCTATGCTTTTGGGCGGAGTACTAGGCCTCGGTGCTTTATTAGCATTTGGATTGGCAAAATCCAGATAAATTCTTCTCAATTATCAATACCTGCTACAATTACTCTTCCACTACCTATTTATTTGTGTAAATTATAAATGTACATTTTGTAAACCTAATTTTGTTGTCAATTTTTGTAAAACAATCAAATAAAAATGCCAATAAACGATAACCAAACGGATAACATTTCCGATGACACTGGGAATAGTACATCGTTAAATAATAGAAGAAAATTATTAATTGCGATTATATTTTTACAATTAATTTTATATTTTTATTTTCAATTTCAATTTAGAAATAATTATTCATCTTCTTCTACAATTACATCATCTACAAATGAACCAAATATAAATAAAGATAATTTTTTAATGAAATCAATAAATAGTATTGTAGATTACATTAATAGAAAAGATATTTTATTAGTTAAAATAGTATCAACTATTTACTTTTTAAATTCTCCATCTGTACCGTTACAAAATGCGAAAGAAAAGTTTACAAACACACTCACATTTAATGAACAACAATTTTATAAATTTTTAAATATTGATAATAATAAACAAATAATTAGAATTAATAATAATAATAATGAAGAATCAAATTATTTTAATAAATTAAGAGATTCATATTTAAAAGATATTTTAATGAATGAAAAGAAAAGAGAATTTTTAATGCAATTAAATAGATTAAAGAATGAAGATATTTTAGAAAGACAAAAAAATAATTTTGAAAGACTACATATTAGTGATATTTTAAATGTAAATATTAAAGAGAATAGTATAGATTTATTAAATCATCATTTTGAAAATATTTTAAATCAATTAGTTGTAGGTAATTTAAAAGAAGGAGAATATTTTAAAAAATTAAGATTAAAAGCATTAGAAGAAATGTCAACGATAGAAAGTATTTCAAATGTCAGAAATGAAAAAAATGAAAAATTAGAGAAAGTTGAAGATTTAATTGATAATGAAACTGGTCATTTAAAAAATAATTTAATTTTTAATTCAATTTATTTTATTTTAGCTAGCGATCCAGAAATGATTGATTTATGGATACAAAATTTATCAAATACTTTTAAAAAAGAATTAAAATTAATTAATGGTAAAAAATTACAAAATTTAATTGTTGAATTACAATTTTCTACTAAAAATTGTAATAAAGATTGTAAAAATAATATTATTTTATTAACTAGATTTTTACAAAATTTTTCCTCCATCCAAATTATTTATAAAATTAATCAAGACACAAATGAAGATTTAAATTTTTTAATTGTAAATAATTTTGTATCAGGCTTAACAAAGTGCAACCCTAAAACCTGCAAAGAACAATTTATTAGCGGTTTGTTATCCATACTGGAAACTCAATAATTGTAAAAAACAAATAATAAAAACCTATTTAGGCGCACATAGCTCTAATTTATTCTTAAATGTTTTTGTAATGGATTCCCGTTTGTAAAGTTTACAATGACTCCACTCTAGGCTGGAGTAACTGTATTGGAGATTTAAAAACCCTTTCCAACTTGAAAATGATAAAAGAAACTGTTCCCATCACTCAAAAGTCCATCATCAAAAAAAATATTAAAAATGAAATTTGTTATTATCGCAACTCTCTTTGCATTGTTTGCATCTGCAATCTTTGCAATGGATAACACTTATTTAAATGCACCAGTTCATGATTATGATTTAGTTGAATTAATTAATAGTCATCCTCATGCAACTTGGCAAGCAACTGTTTATCCACAATTTGCAAACAAAACTGTTAAAGATGTTAGAAAATTATTAGGTACAATTTTAATTCAAAAGGAAACTGATAGAACTCCAAAAGCAAAATCAGTTTTAGCAAAAGATTTCCAAGCAGCTGACAGTTTTGATGCAAGAACTAAATGGCCACAATGTATGCATCCAATTAGAGATCAACAACAATGTGGTTCTTGTTGGGCATTCTCTGCATCCGAAGTTTTATCTGATAGATTCTGTATTGCATCAAATGGTGAAGTTGATGTTGTTTTATCTCCACAATATATGTTAGAATGTGATTCAAGTGATTATGGTTGTGATGGTGGTTATTTAAATAATGCATGGAACTTCTTAGCAACAAAAGGTATTCCATCTGATGAATGTGATCCATACACAAGTGGAAATGGTCATGTTGGTTCTTGTCCAAGATCTTGTAAGAATGGTCAATCATTAAAATTACATAAGGCAAGTAATCCACAAAATATTGAAGGTGTTTCAAACATTCAAAATGAAATTATGACTAATGGTCCAGTTCAATGTGCATTCTCAGTTTATAGAGATTTCATGTCTTATAAATCAGGTGTTTATAGACATGTTTCTGGTGGTTTATTAGGTGGTCATGCAGTTAAAATGGTTGGTTGGGGAGTTGATACCAAATCAAATCTTCCATATTGGATTATTGCTAACTCTTGGGGAACTAGTTGGGGATTAAATGGATTCTTCTGGATTTTAAGAGGAAAGAATGAATGTGGAATTGAAGATAATGTTTGGGCAGGTCAAGCAGCTCTTTAAATTTGTTTTTGAACAATAAATTATTATTTGTCTGCCTTAATTATTAATAATTCTCATATTTTTGTTCCCGTTTTTCAAAAAACTAACGGTTAACCCGGTGGGTGGTATTTAAATTGGGCGTTCTTGAGTGAATATCAAAAAACGGATTAAAAAAAA
>CADWAF010000534.1:0-59443 GCA_902984215.1 Willaertia magna
GAAACAAAATACAATAAGTAGTAACAATAATGGAATAGGGCAAGCTCCATCTATTGTGAAAGATCAAAAAGTAGTAGATGATTTGTTATTAGGTGAAGGTAAAACGAATATTAATAAACTGAATGGTGGATACAACAATAGTGCAAAGACAAAACAAGAAGGATTTATGCCATTTACAACTACTCCAATATCCAGAGAGATTGTGACATTTTCAATACCTGACGAGATTGAAAGTAGTGTAAGACCACCTTCCCCACAAGATCCATTCTCTTTCACCCAACAATTAAGTTTTTTGGTTGAAAATAAGGATAAACTGTTACCTAAAGCTTTATCTAAATTAACTACAGATGAAATTACGATACAACTTGAAGATTTTGAGGCTTTTTCCAAAAAATTGTAAGATTATAAATATTAATAAAGAATGTTGTGTTCAACTCTAAGTCTGGCATACTCTGTTTGTGGAATGTATGCTTCATCCCATGGCCCTAGTACCTCTCTTTATTAATTATAAATAATACATTAATTATAACTAAACTTACTTTTTGTAATGTTTTTGTGAATAAGTAAAAATCAAAGGCATAACAAAAACTAAAATAATATTAATTAATATAAATGTAGTAAATAAAAAAAAAGATTGTATAAAAATAAATATTCCAACACATGTTATTATAAACATTAAAATAAATATTAATAAATAAGTAATAAAATAATTAAATTTTCTTAAATGATGTCTTAAAAAAGGGAAAAGTAAAAATAATTCAATAGCAAATGATAAAACTAAAAAAGATTCTAAAGATGAAGGTAATCTAGAAGCTAAAAGAGCAGAAATTAAAATTACACAATTTAAAGAAAGATAACAATTATATCTATCATGATGACCATTTACATAATGATAATCATGTGTTAATAAATGTATAATAAATAATAATACAACCATTGCTATAATAGTATCTGTTGAATAAGTTAATGTTAAAGTTCTTAAAATAGGTGATGCTCCTAATAAAATTAAAGTAACAATCAATGAACTAGCAAATGGTATTGTTTTCTCATTACCAAATGTATCAATATCTTTTTGTATAAATTTCCACCAAAAAAAACAAATAAATATTAATACTCCACTAAATAATAATAAACTATATTCTATTTCTGGAATTGTTGAATTCCTCCAAATAATAAAAATTGTTTTTTCTTTCATTTGTTCAACAATACTATTCATTTCTAACATGACATAAAATAAAACGGAAAAGAAACAACAACATGTGAATTGATAAGCTATTGAAATGATTTCTAAAACACATTCCCAATAATTAAATATATTTAAATTTTCATTAATTTTTAATTCACTCAAGAAATGTTCATGTGTTTTTAATAGAATTTCATTCTTTTTCTTTTCGGTATTTTCACAAAATAAAGTTCGATTTTTTTCTAAAATTTCAGATAAAATTAATGGATTTTTATTTCTCTTTTTCATTTTTTTTATTTATTTATTTATTCTACATTGTCAATGCTTTATTAAATATTGTAATACACCTTTACAAATCATTACATTTTTAAATATGCGTGTTGCCATCTTTTAATTTTCAAGTTCCAAACTGATAGATCCATTGCTATTTGCACAGGAATTATTTCCTTTCGTGTCCCAAACGTTAATGATCATTAAATCATAATTAGCTAATTTGCGGTACTTAATTCAAAAAAAAGCAAGAAAATAATAAATGCATTATAGCAAATGGGACAAACAATTTCCAGTAGTTCCGATAATATTGTTATCCCAATAGAAGATGTTGAAGTAACTCCTTTATATGAATGGGATTTTGGTATTTTTAAATGTTTTTTAAATCACAAACAAATTCCTAGTCATGTAATTGAAGGTAAGTTAGTTTAATATTGTTTTACTTTAAATATTCAATGAAAATCGTGATAGCATTTAAAAAGGAAAATAAATATCTTCAAGTGTTGTGTGTTAGACATAAATCATTAGGTGAAACACTTTACTATATTTCTTCTTCTAAAACAATTGCTTACATAACGAATGAAACACAATATGCAAAACAAATTTTTAAATTAATTCAAGAAATAAAACAGAATCAAATTAAAACTGGAATAATTTCTGAAGAAAAGAAAAAAGAATTAGATTTTGATCAATTAAGATTATGGGATTTAGTTTTTGATTTAAATATTCCACAAAACTATCAAATTCTTAATTTTAAAGATGATATTGATTTAATGAAAGATATTGTTGGTGATGATTCTTTAAATGATCTTAATAACAATGATAATCAACAAGAAGATTCTTCTTCTTTCTTTCAGTCAACTAATAATTATGCAATTAGTAATCGAACTTCAGCATCAAATAGTTTTGTTTTTAATTTGTCAGCTTTTCCAGAAGATGTATTAAGTGAATCTGAAAAGAAAGCAATTTCAAATTGTTTAAAGAAATTAGATTCAGCAATGAAAGATTTCTCAAAGAACCTTATTATATGTACTGCTCAGAACTTTGCATTACCTGATAGATATAAATATAAATTCTTTCATCCTGGATTGAAACGTAAGATGGATGATGTTTCTTCAGTGATGGAAGTACGTAAACCTTCTTCTTCAAAGAAACCCTCTCTGCCCATTAAATTAGTTATTACAGCACTTAGTGACACTCAATATCATCGTTTGGTGAGAAGATTTTCACATTTTACAAAGATTGCAACAAATGAAGAGAAAGGAGGTTTTGGTAAGTTTTATTATTTATTTTATATTTATTAATTGTTGTTTAAAAAGGTATGTTTCATACTGCTCTTGTGATTGGGAATAACTATTTAGAGTGGAATGATAATAGTTTAGCTTGTGTTCGTTCTATTTCTTCAAGTAGAGCAATTTTTGTTTGTCAATTAAAGAGTTTTCCAGAAAGTGAGATTGATAATGCTATAAGCAAAGTTTGTAAAGTTTGTTGTTTATGGAATGCTAATCATTTATATGATGTTAATAAGGTAAGTTATGAAATTATTTATTTATTAAATTCTCTTTAAAAGCATAACTGTCAACACTTTACTCTTGCAGTTTTGAAAGCATTAAATATAGATATCAATAAGTGTTTACCTGAACCTATTAAAGATTACTTTATGAATTTAAAACAATATGGAACGAGTGATATGGTGTACAAAATACCTAAAGAATTAAGAACAATTTTCAATTTTGAGAAAATAACATTTAAAACACATAGAGAATTAGATGAATTGTAAGTTTTTAATAATTATTGTAACATAATAATAACCATTTATTAGTTGGTTGACTGTATCAACAAAATTTCCATCATGGGTTTCAACCCCTATAGGACAAAGTAACGAAGCTCTGTTAAAGGGATTTGACAGAGCGTTTTGGCTTAGAAAGCTCTCTAGTAAAGAGGGTTACAATGAAGCTAACGAGCCTTTAAGAAATAATGAAGATAAAAGTAGGTGCCTTTGCCCATTTAATGTTTATGAATCAGAAACGCATTGCTTCTATTTAGCTGACACTGTAATGGGTGGAATAAATTTAGGTAGTTGGGAGCCACTTTTACCACGAAGACAACAATTTAAATAATTACTTGTATTGTTGCAAGTTTATTAAACAAAAATAATTTTAAATTTCATTAATTACTTTTTAATGTATTATAATATTCGTTAAACAGTGTTTTAAATAGTTATAAAACACTAAGAAGAAAAAAGCAATTTTACATCAATTAAATCATCACTTCCCTCTAAAAGCGGTTTTCTTTCCCGCCACTTTTAAACTAAATTTTTGCCTGTTACAAAAAATAATGCAACACCAAAATCCTCATCCACCAACAAGCACCAATAACGACAATCAACAACAAACATCTAATAATCAAAGTAACAATGACAACAATGAAAAACCTCAACCCCAACCTTTTACTCCTTTTTATGTAGCTTCTTCCAATTCTCTTGTTCCAAATAATAACATTCCGATAATTCATCCTACCAATAACAACATCAATAATAACAACAATACCACTATACATCCAGCCTTGTTGAACAATAACAATCCTACCATGTTAACATATGGTGCTCTACTAGGTATTCAACAACCAAACAATACCCCATCTTCTTCCGTAAATAATAATGACTTACTAGCCTTCCATAGAGTGATAAACTCTGGATTAGGTCATCAATATACATTACCATCATCATCATCTTTGTCAGCTAACGTAGCTGGTCAAAACAGGGGCCATAATTTACCTCCTTTTCCAATACCTCCTTTTATCCAACAACAAAATGGTAATTATATTGAAATACCAACAACAACAACAACGATAGGAAAGAGGGCTTCTAATCCAGCCAATACAGTTGATGTTGTTGAAGATCAACAAGATGAAGAAGAGTTAGTAATTGAAGAAAATCAATTAAAGCGTAGAAAAGGAAATAATCATAAAGGATGTAATTGTAAAAGAACTGGTTGTTTAAAACGTTATTGTGAATGTTTTCAGAATGGTAGAAGATGTACAGAAGCTTGTAAATGTCAAGGTTGTAAAAATTATGACGGTTGTCCAGAATTATTAAAAACATTGGAGAAACAAAATAAAAGTGGAAATAGTTTACAAAAGAAAAGTCAACCAGTAAAGAGAAAAGATAGTACTTCTAGTTCAAGTACTGGAGGTAGTTCAATAATGAGAAACAATAATAATTTATTATTACCTAATGGTGTTGTTGGAAGTAATACTTCTACAACGAATAATATAGGTACAACTCCATCTATATTATCTGGAAATGTTGTACATTATAATTCCAATATTAACAATAATGCTATTCAAAATGGTGGTAATAATAACATACCTCATCAACACCATACCACTTCCTTAGATCATGTACCTGATTTTGTTTTTCGTAATTTGTATAGTAGTTCATTACAAAATCTTTTTGGAGAAGAAGTTATTGTTGAAATTTGTAAACGATTAGTTTTAACAGCAGCAAAAACGGAGAGAACATTTAAGGATGAGTGGGAAGCGCCTCAATCTCCATTCAATCTACAATTAAATAATAGTACTGGAACTACAGCCACTACAAATAATGAAAATAATAATAATTTATCTGCTGGTGTTGTGAATAATAATGATTTATCTCTATTGTGTGACGAAGAGGATATATCAAAAGTTGTATCATCTTCTGAACAACAACAAACAATAACAAAACCACAGTTATTATTGCCCAATAACCCGCTAGTACAACAACAACGAGCAACATTGAATACAAAGACTCATTCTCGTAAAGGTTTTGAAAATACTTTACAAACAACGATAGACAAAAGAATGCTAAGTGAGTTTAGTGAATTTGTTTTGAGTAAAGTACAAGAAATTGAACAACAACGAAATCATAAACAATAATTTATTCTTTCTTTTCTTCTTCCTTCTTTTCATCTCCTCCAACTAATTGTTGACATTCTTCAAATTTCTTTTTGAATTCAGTTGCAGTTTCTGTATCTCTGAAACGTACTGCGAAAACTTCTGGTTTAGATTCATTATCTGCATAATCGGATGGACATGAATATACCCAAGCTTTATCACTACCAACGTTTGGTGTTAATTTCATTTCTGGGATAATTAAATGGTTTGCACAAATTGTTAGGGTTTTATCTCTTCTCATTAAAACTCTGATTTTTTTATTATCCTTTTTATGTTGAAGAATTCTTAAGCTACCTGTACCACGTTCTTTCCATTCTTTTGCTTCATTATCGAATCTAAATAATTTAGCACGACTATGAAAGGGTTATTTTTTTGAATTTATTATAATTCTTACTTACACTTGATATAATTCTTCTTCATCTTCATCTTTACGAGAAACTTCAACTGTTGGAAGTTCATCTTTATTAACAAGAGGAGTGAATTCAACTTTACATTCTTCTTCCTTTGCTAATTCAATAGTTCCGGTAGTATTATCTTCAGTATCAGACATTTTTTTAAAGAGGGTTAAATAAATTTTTTTCAACAAAACCTTGGCACTTGTAAATTTTATGGAAATGACATGCCTGTTATTTTTATTTGTTGCTTGAACCAATAATAATAATAAGAATTCCTTTGGACAGAATTAATAATTATTTATTGTTATTACTCAAATTAATTATTCAGATTTCAAATAATATTTAGTGGCAAAAATCAAATAACCAGTATGACCTTTCATTTCAGGTACAGCATGATATAATTTCTTTTCTACAGTACTAGTATTGTTATTATTATTATTTGTTGAAACAACAGTTGCACTTTCCTTTGTATTATCAACAAAAACAATATTACTAGTAACTGCATTGTCATTATCAATTTGCATTTTATCATTATTATTAAAATACTTATCAACAGATTCCATCTTAACATTAGAACCCATATATTCCCTAGCTAAACATTCAACAGATGTAATATCAACAAAATCATGTTCCCTTAAAGCATCTGCAGTATTTTGTATTTGTTCAATACAAGGTGAAAATCCACAAAACTTTCCACCAAATTTAAGTAATCTAAAAACATTTTTAATACATAACCATGGTTTAGGTAAATCTAAGAAAACAGCATCAACAGTTTCATATTTATCTTCACCCAAAACTTGTAATGGTTCACTAATGGAAGGTTGTAATTGATTTTGATGAATTGAAATATTTGTTGTTGATTGATTGACATTAAAACCATTTTCACAAACATCACCATTAGTTATTGTAACATTATAAAGACCATTAGATTTAAATTCTTCAATAGCTTGTTTAAATCTTTCAAAATGATATTCAAATGTAAATAACTGTCCATTTGGCATAATTGACTTAGCGATACTATGTGATAAACTACCACTACCAGTACCTGCTTCAATAACAATACTTCCAGGCTTTAAATGAAAATGATTTACAATTAAACTTATATCAGCATGATAAAGTATTTGAGTTCTATGTTTTAATGCTAATGTCCATAACTGTGGTGTAGGTTGTAATACATAAATAAATGAATCCATCATATTTTTATTCTTTTTATTATTAGCATTACCTTTCTTCTCATTTTGGAGAATTGTACCAAATGTTTTACCAATAATTTTATCATGTGAAAAGATACCAAATCTACATTCAAAGGTTTCTCCTTTTTTAATGATATCAGCTTTCATATTATCATGATTTAGATAAAAGATTACTAAATCACCTTCTTGAATTATATTGTTGTTGTTATTTGAAATGTTATTTAGTTCTTTAATTTCTTTTATTGGATAGATTTGACTATTGTCATTCATGTCAGAACATAAAGAAATATTAAATGTTTTTCTAATTTGTTGTTTTTCATTTTTTGAAATACTTAATTTTAATTTCTTTCTTTCAGGTTCTTCTTTTCCATTATTATTGGTTTTATTATTTTCTATTGTAGTGTTATTATTATTAGTAGTAGTATTATTATTATTGTCATTCATTTGAACTTCCGATGAAGAAGAGGTAGTCGGTTGTGTGTCGTTCAGCATTTTTTTTATTGGCAGCTCTCCAATTTCTTTTTTCTTGTTGAAGGTTTTACAACTATGAGTGCAATTTCCAATACAGTGTTTGTTTGGTGTTTAATGTATTTACAATTGTTTGTTAATACAAATTACTTGAACAGATATTATTTATTTAACATATTAAAAGAATACAAAAAGGATGATTATAAATTGAAAATAATTAAAAAACTAGTGGTAATAATAATAGTTGAATGATATACAGAAAGTGGTAAGCAATAATAAACTTATGGTTTATAATTTCCTCTACCTCTTCCCATATTCATTTGAGTTGGAGTTCCTCGTCCCATCATTGGTTGCATCATTGGATTATTAGCTACACTTCCTAAAGGTGTTGGTCCAGTTAAACCTATCGGAGCAGTAGTCATCATTGGATTAGCCCTTCCACTAGATATTGGCATTCCTCTAGATGCTGAAGTAGCTACTCCTGGTGTTGTTCCAGGTGCTAAACCTCTTAATCCAGTTGTAGTACCACTTTGTTGTTTTGTTAAAATTGATTTCACTCTTGAATCTTCTTGTGGAGGTGGTCCCTCTACTATTAACGAAACTATATTTTCTCCTCTTATTAATAAAAATCCTAATGTTCTCTTTTGTTCAATTTCTTCTCCTTTATTTCCTTTCGGAATGATTTTTCTAAACTCTTCACATTCTGCCATTACAATATTCATAAATTTATCAAAAGCCATAAATTTTCCAACAATTTGTCTACCATCTTGTAAGGTAATTCGCATACGATAATTTATAAATTGATAAAGTTTAGAGGTTTTTGGCATTGACTATTATAAAAATAAGTTAATCAAAAAAAGGCTTAAAAAAATCGGGGCTTACTTACCATCTTGATGTATTTTTTTATATTTAATTATTTCATTTTTTTTTATTGAACTTGAAGAGTTTTTTTGTTGTTGTTAAAATTAAAGTTAAATTAATAATTTTAAATAAATAGCATTGTAAACAATTAAAACTATTATTTAACATTTCCGAAATTATAAACAAATTAAAAATTGAATTTAAAAAAAATGAAAAGAATTGCAAAGAGAATTTTTTTGAAAAATAATTTAACACACAACAGATTTTCTTCTCCGTTATTACTACTTTCTAACAATTTCATCAGTAATAATATTATTCAAATAAATAATTTAAATAAACAATATTTCCATATTAATAATACTTCTTTACAATTTAATAATAATGATATATTCGGTAATGCTCTAGAAGAACAAAGAAAAATTAATTTTACACCTCAAAACCCAGATACTTCTTTATTACCAGAATGGTTTATTAAAGATCTTTATTTAAATGATGTAGCTACAAGAAAATTAGGTGATTATGATGTAAAATTTTATGACAAACCATTTATTAAATCTTTTCCAGATTTTGAAACAAATACAAGAGAAACCATTAAAGCAGATAAAGTAATGTTTCATTTAAGACCAGATCAATTATCTGATATTGATTTATATAAATTATGTTATTTACCAAAAGGTAAAACAAAAGAATATATTTGTGTTGGAGAAGCATATTATTTCCCTTTATATAGAGATTTACCAGTTCATTATACTCCATCATCTCCTTCTTTATTATATATTGAAAAGAATACAGATCCAAATCAACAACCAAAGATTTATTATCAATTAGCACCATTTGTACCACCAATGTTTTGGATTCCATTAAAAGGATCTGTAGATGCTTTAATAAGATTATTTGAAGAAGTAATGGATATTGAATCAAATAATGTTTCTAGACATTTACCACCAAGCGAAGAAATGCTTTCAAGAATTGGTTTTGACACAAATAAGATTAAAGAATTAAGTGAAGAACAAAAAGAAAAGGAGTTTGAAACATTAAATGTTAGATTAATGGATTATATTAATAAAACAGTAGATCCAAATAAGAAAGAATTTAAAGATAGAGTTATTAAAGAACATCCTAATCATTGTTCATTATTTATTGGAAATGTAAATAGTTTATCTGATTTAGAACAATCTTTTATGAATAATCCTTTTGTTTTTAATACTCCAGTTTTATTAGGTAGTTCAAATCGTTTTACTTCAAGTCAAAGTGTACAAACGTCAATGTTCCATACTGTATTTTCACGTTCATTAATTATTTTGGAATGTAGATATGATTTACATGTTGATTTTGCTGCAAGTTCATCTGATCGTTTAATACCAGTGTTTGCTAGGATATATTATCCAAATAATCAACGTCTTTCAAAACCTTGTATAGATAGAATGAATAAGGTTTTTAATACTTGTTTCCCTTCTAATATACCTGTAGATGTTTGTTTAGCATTGTTTGGACAAAAGAATATTAATTCTGAAGAAATTGCTAAGGAAATGATGAAAATGGTAAATGAAGATGAAGAATTAATCAAATCTGGAGCACTTGATTCTGAAGATGGTCAAGGTCTTTTCAATCCAGCTATTCCAATAGCTCATTTAGCAGTATTAGGTTATGATAAATGGCCAACTGAGATATTTGAGAAATTTAGAAATCATAAATTACCAATTGTAAGAATTGCTTGTGTTAAGGGTTGTTTAGAGTTTTTAATGAAGACAGAATTAGAAGAAATGAAAAAGATTGAAACAAATCAGGAAGTTATTAATTATATTAATGAGGCATTATCTTCTATTGAGAAAAAATTTAAAGAAATGGAAGAAGAAGCAAAAAGAGAGGCAAAGGAAGAAGCTCAATAGTTACATAAAGTTTTGTGTTTGATTGCTTTTAAATTTTCTTTTGTAACACGATTATTATTGAATTTCATTACCATAACCTAGCGTCAACCATCAATTTTTATCACCAAAAAAAAAAATGATCAACAAGTTAATTCCAGTGCTTCTGTTAGTTATTCTTTCGGTTGCGCTAATTTCTGCACAAGAAACACAAGCAGATATCGATAGAAAATTATTAAAAGTTTTAAAAGAACTTGCCATTAAATCTATTAAACAACATATCCCAGTAAATTTACCACAAAGTGATATTGCAGAATTAGAAGCAGACTTTAGATTAGGAAACCAACTCAGAAACGCATTACCATACATTAAAGTTGGTATTAAAACTCATTTAATGAATGGATATCATAAATTAAATGACGAACAATCTGACTTACAATTAAAAGATTTATTACAAGCAGTTATGCCATATATCAAATCAGGTGTCAAAGATTACATTTTAACTGTTTTATCTAGTGGTAAGCCAGAAGAAGAAGCAGAACAAGCAGATTCAATTGCTTTAAATGAAGAAACAACTTTTGCTGATGAAAATATTTGGAATGTTTTAAAGGAAATTGCAAAGGCGGCAATTGGTGAATTCTTAAATAAAAATAACACTACAGCTCAACCTGCTCCTGCTGCAGACTTAAAGTTCAAGGCTGATATTCTTCCATACTTAAAGGCTGGTGTTAAAGATTGGATTAGTACTAGTTGGGATGCTTCAGAAGTAAACGCTGATATTCCTATCCGTAGTATTATTGCTGGCATTCAATTGGGTTTAAAGGGTTATGACCATGGTAAACAAGTTAAATTATGGAAACAAATTGTTCAAAGTGATAAAGAAGGTTTCTCTTGGAAGAATTTATTAGAAGGATCTAAATTAGGTCTTTGGGTTAAACAAAACATTATTGACAAGGATGTTAAAGGTGAAAAAGTTTGGGACAGTAAGTATTATTTAAATAATCTCGTTAGCTCAACAAATACAATATTAGATATCCTTCCTTTCTTAAAGGCTGGTGTTAAAGATTTTGTTTCTAAGAATTGGGGTGAAAAATTACAAGCAGATATTCCAATTGGAACAATTATTGCAGGTATTCAATTAGGTTCTAAAGGCTATAAGTACGGTAAACAAAAGGGATGGTGGGATCAAATTGCTCAAGGTGATTCAGGAATTTGGAAAGATATTGCTCATGGATTTAAGTTAGGTGAATTTATTACTGAAAAGTATTTAAGTAATCCATCAGATGTTGAAATTAAGAAGGTTAAGGCTTTGGAACCACAAAATGATGTTAAGAAAGTTGTAAAGAAGGTTGTCAAGAAGCAAATTAAGAAACAATTAAAGAAAGAAGATAGAGATATCAAATCTTTAAGAAAATTATATAAGAGAGTAAAAACTCTTAACAAGTTGACTAAACTTTCATTAGAAGATCAAATCGAAGAAGAAGCAGACAAGTTATGGGTTGAAGCAAGAAAATACTTATATTCTTTATCTGACTCCGTAAGTTGTAGAAAGAACTGTGATAGTGTTTATGGAACAGAAACAGCAGAAGCTGAAACTTGTTACACTAAATGCAAATACGGTTATGGAAAATAAGACGAATAAACCTTATACTTGTTACAAAATTTGTAAAGTATTCAAAAGAAAAAATGACTTTTTCATGGCTTGGATTTTTGGCAAACCTTGTTTTCTCTAAAGTACTGCTGTCGGGATTGAATTCAAATCAAAACAACACAATTGAAGAAACAAGAGAAATAGATAGAGACGTTTTGAATGAATTATCATTGATACCCATTTCCTCAGTTATTCATAACAAAAGCAACAACACAATTCCTTTCCATCAAGAAAAAGAGTATTTAAAACGACAACAACATTTAAAAAACATCATTTCTTCAAGTAAGACTAATATTGACACACTTTCACCACAAGTTGAAGAATCCAATCACAATAAACAAGAGAAACAACATGGAAAGAAAAAAAGTGAATATAAAGGAAATATGGGAGTAATTTATATGGTTGGTCAAAATAATCCTATTGGAAATCCTGATGATCCAAATGCATCTTTACCATTTCTTCATGAGCAGGCAAATGTGCTTAATACCATTCTTAAAAATATAGATAATAACTTATAATGTTTTATACCTAGTCCAAGTTATTTTACATTAATTGACCAAATAAACTATTGACATAAGCCATAGGTTTTATATTTGGTTTGTTTGGATTAAAATCAAATTGAGTAAATTGAGGTTTCATATCATCACCATTAAATCTAATGAAAGCTCCTTTATTACCAAGTGAATCGCAATAATTTGGAGCACTAAATATTGTAATTAATCTGCCATCAGCTTCAACTTCATAACCAGGCATCTTAACTTCATGACTTCTAATTAATAATTCTAAATTATTATTATCTAAAAACTTTTTAGTAATATCAGGACCAAATACTCTACTAACACCTCTTTTATTGGAACCTAAACCGTTAACCTTAGATGGATCTGACCATAAAATATCACACATTAAACCATCATCTGGAATATCTCTCTTTCTATCAATATTTTCAATATCTTTTAATGTTACATTATCAACATCTTTAAATCCAACACCACCATGAAGTACTAATACTTTTTCATTAATTACACATGCTAAAGGTAATTCATTAAAAACTTCTTGAAATAATTCATAAACTTGTGAATTATATTTCTTTAAAGTTTCACCTTCAAATCCATAAATTTGATTTAAATGTCTAGATTCATGATTACCTCTAGTTAAATACATACATTCTGGGTCATATAATTTATAAGCTAATAATGTAAAAATAACTTCACATGAAAAACTACCTCTATCAACAAAATCACCATTAAATAAATATGGATTATCTTTTGATGGTTTACCATTTAATTCAAATATCTTCAATAAATCGAAAAATTGTCCATGAGTATCACCACATACAGTTATATGTTTATCTTTAGGTACATTAATTCTAAATAATGATTTTTCATTTCTCAATAATTTACTTGCCATAATTAAAATTTCATAAGCATATTTAACATGAATTTGTTTTTGATTTTTAAATCTTTTAATCATATCTTCTACAAATTCTAATGTAACAATATCTTTCTCTAATTTAACACCATCATAACTATTTTCGACATTTATTGTTTTAAAATCAATTTCTTCGGAAATATCATGTAATTGTCTATCAGTTTCAATTGCTGCCATGAATTTTTGATGTTTAATTTCCTTTTTACATAAATTAACTTTTTCAATAATTAATTTATCTGTTGGTGATAATTTTAATGCTTCTTTAAAATCTTCTAATGCTTCTTCTAATTTAGATAATCCTAAATGTGCTGTACCTCTTCTATAGTAAGCTTTAGTATATTTACTATCTAATTGTATTGCTTTATCTGAATCTTCTAATGCAGCCCCATAATTTTCTAAATGAATATTAACTAATGCCCTATTACAATAATATACCGCATCTTGTTGATACTCAATGGCTTTACTATACATTTCTATACTTTCATCAAATTTCTTTAATTTAAATAATTCATTTCCTTTATTTTTATATTCTTCAGCGATTTCCCTATTACTCTTCATGTTTTTTTAACCTATAAAATGATAAAAAGATTGTCCTAGGCTAGTGAGTGAAACTATTTTTTTTGTTCAAGCTTTAGGGAAATTTGGAATCACCGCCAAATTTTTTGAAAGTCATGTTTACAAGTCCAAAATGTTGTTTCAGCCTACCTTGTTGTATTCTTTAGCTTTGATTCCTAGTTGCTTTGTTGTTGTTTGGCTCTGTGAAGGAGGATGGATAGCAAGTTGATGAAATTTATTGAATAAACAGCTTAATTTTATTGAATACAGTAATCAATTTGATAATATGGTTGAGGAGTGAATGAATAGATTGCAATTCCTTTGCAATACCTTTATTCCTTTTATATGAATAGTTGGTTATGAGTACAAATAATTTAAATCATTTCTTCAATAAGAGTGAAATATTCAGCATATTTAGTATTTACGTATTTTCCAAATTGTTGAGCCATATTCATAATAAATTGTTTTTCAATTGGTTTATCCTTTTCACTTATCTGACTTTTATGTTCATATAATGAATTTAATTTCTTTTCAATATCTTCTTCCTCTAACTCAACATAAACTTGTTGTTTCGTACTTAATTGACTATCCATATATAATTCATTCCAAAATCTAAAAAGTAAAACATATTTAGGACGATAAGTATCTAATCCTAACTCAGGGAAATACCAATAATCATTACTTGTAGGGTAGATTGTAAATAAAACACTTCTCCCTGTTTCTCTATGATCATGATGTTCTAATCCAATCTTATATAAATCTAAACGATGATTAGGATCCCATGTTAAGATAATGGTTGGTCTAAAGTATCTTATATAATAAGTTAAATTCTTTCTTAATTCTAAATTATCTTCAACTAAACCATCTCCTACATTTAAGAACCAAACATTTTGTACTCCTAAAACATTAGCTGCATTAATTTGTTCTTCTTTACGTATTTGTCCAAGTTGTTCAGGTGTTATAGAATGATTTCTTGTACCTTTGTCACCATTTGTAATTAACACATAAGAAACAATAGAACCTCTCTTAATCCAATTATTAATTGTTCCTCCAGCACTTGTTTCAATATCATCTGGATGTGCTGCAATAACTAAAACTTTTTCTGGAATGTCACTGTATTTTGCATTTTGTAAACTTTTCTCAGTAGCGCTATTTGAATTACTAAAATTTCACAAATTATAAAAAAATTATTAAAATTCATTTAAGAATATAAAAACGTACCAAGTTAAAGGATGATAATAACAAACATCATTTGTGAAGAGAGAAGAAGTTGAAGTGGAAAAATTTTTTTGTAAAACAAAACAAAGAACAATACTTGTAATTGAAATTATTATAGAAATAATTGAAACGACAATTGGTAGAGTTGAATATCCTATTGTATTCTTCTTCTTTTCAAATAAATTTATACTTTCTTCTTCCATTTGTTATTAATATTGTCAGCTGCAAACAAAATTGATAAAAGAAACTTATTTTATTTTTTTTAAATTTATCTGCCAAACAAAAATCAAGGAATATCAAACTTTACCTTCTTCACGGATTTTCCAATCAGGAAATTCCAACTTTATTTTTTGTTAGAGAATAAACAAAATAACGAATTTCAATAAAAAAGTATCTATCAACTTTTAAGTAAGATTTTTTATTCATTTTGTAATACTGTTTATAAAATAAATAGAAAATTATAAACAAGTATTGCCTTTGTGTTGTTATGCTAAAGGATTTTTATTTTACAACCAAAAAAATGTCAAAGTCATCTTCCAGTAGTAGCAGTCAACCACCCAGTAAAGAAAAACTACATGATATCTTAGGAAAAGCTTTAACAATTTTTAATCAAATCTATGAACCATTCTTAAAGAAATGTTTAATCGAAAAATTTGGTGAAAATCAATGGGAATTAGTTATTGAACAATCACAACATCGAATGGATTCCGAATTTCATTCCTTTTCATCAAATGTTTCATCAAATGCAAACTCCAATAATAACAGTAGCACTTTAAAAACATTAAAAAACAAACCACAAATCTTAAATTTTGACACTCAAAACATTATTCAAATAATTTTACGTTTTTGGAATGAATTATTTTCAAGTTCACAAAGAAATTTAACAAATTCAGAAAAACATTTATTATTTGAATTAAGAATTTGTAGAAATATTTGGGCTCATCAACATTATATTACATTACGTGATACTTATCGTTATTTAGATACAATACAAAGATTAATTGATATTTTTCCAGATAAAAAACAAGAAATTGAAAAGATTGAAAAATTAAGAAATACAGTTTTATTTTATTTAGCAAATCAAGTGAAAGAAGAAGAAAAGAAAAAGAAAGATGGTGGAATATTAGGAATTAAAGAAGAGATTATTAAAGAAGAACATAATCAATCATCCACAATACAACAACATTCATTTCATAATAATATGCCAATAATGCATGGAAATAATATGCCTGTACATAATAATATGCCACATACAATAGGTAATATAAATAATAATAACAATATGAATCATCATCAATCAATGAATGGTAATAATAATACAATGATGTTTAATGAACGACAAGAAGAGTTAATATATTATTTTATGCAAACAACAAATTTAACAAGAGAATATGCAATTATGTGTTTATTAGAGGCTAAATGGGATCCTCCAACTGCAATGCAATTATTTAATAATGCTGCACATAAATTACCACAAAATGCCTTTATTCAATCTAATTTATTACAATAATTGTAAGTTAATATTATTATAATTATTTTGTAAATTTTAAGTGAAATAAATTATTGAAAATTTTTTGAAAATTTACAGATTTTTTAATTCAAACAAAAACAAATGGACGGCATTCACATACAAACACACTCAGACATGGGGATACAAGAAGAATTTTATCAAAATTCTTACCGAATGAAACCTAATGATAATGAAAAGTAAGTACACTAAGAAGATGAATAATATTAATAATTTGAAAGATTTAATAAATTAGAAGTTGAACAAAAAATTGAGGAACTCCTAAAATCAGAATTAGAATCATATGAATATGATGCTAATACAAGTATAAATCGCTCTAAGGAAATAAGTGCAAAAGTTCTTGATTCCCTTAAGAAGATGAATTACCCTAGATATAAATTTGTTGTACAAACTACAATCACTAGTTCATCAGGTCAAGGAATTAGGGTTGCCTCCAGATTCTTATGGGATCCCTCAACAGATAATTATGCTACTGCAGTTTATAAGAGTGTAAGTATTTTCATTTCTTTATTTTATTAACTATTACAAAGAGCTCTCTTACTTGTGTTGTAATGATGTTTGGATTGTTTTATGAATAAATTACTTAAAAATCTTCTTCATCATCTGACACATCTTGATCTCCTGGTGGTGTTGAATTACCACTTTCTGAGTGCGTGTATTCACTATCATATCCATCTAAATTTTCTTCTGTTACTTTACCTTGGTTCATTTTACTTTTAATATCTCCACTACTTTCGTAGGTTTTATTATTAATCTGTTTTGGATCATTTGGAGCAATAACTTGTGTTTGTCTTGCTTCTGGTCTTCTTCCACTTGCTGCTCTTGGCCTGGAAGGTTGATTCTTTTGGTCAACTTTGGTGTCCCCATTATCAGACTCTTCTGTCTCTTCCTCTTCTTCAGAATTTTCATCTATTTCTTCTGTTTCTTCTGAATCCTCCATTGAAGCTTGATTCTCCCCTCTTAGATAACCCATGTCTATATCTTGTAATCTTTTTCTTAATTGTTTTAACTTTCGTTTATTTTCTTCTATTATCTCAGCTTCTTCTCTTCTATGTTTTTCAAGTTCATGTTCTAAATATTCTATGTTTCTATATTTTTCAACATATCTTTTGTACAATTCTTGTAGTTCTTTTTCTTTTTGTTCATATTCATCCATAAAGGCCGGCCTGAAACTTGAAACTCTGGAAAGTCTCTTTTTTGCTCTTTCCAGCTCAGTCTCTTTTCTCTTTTTCTTTTCCTTTAAACTATCTTCATCCCGTTTGAGATTGTTAATAGATTGTGTAAGTTCTGATATCATTTCTACTGCCTCATTATTCTTTCTTTCAATGTGTTCCTTAATATTATCCATATTGTGGGGAATTGATATACAATCTAATCTTTCTTGTCTTAATTCTAATTCTTTTCCCAACAGCTCATGGATTTCTGCTCCTACTTCCGTCAATTCTGTGGCCATGCTCCTAATTTGTTTTACATTTAGCTGGAATTTTGAAGAATTTAATTGCTGAAGGGAGATGGCTTCTTGGTCTTCTCCTTCTTGTGCATCCTTTGCCATGGTGGTAGCGTCGTTAACAACTTTTGCAAGTTTAAGCAATTCCTTAACTGCAAATCCATCCGCTTGATACAATCTCTTAAGATTCAGCTTTAGCCTTGCTTTGTAGTACTAAAGAAATTAAACAGAAAGTTTAATTAAATAACTTACTAGTACTTCTGATACGGATCTAAGGAATACTACCCTCTCCTGTTCTGTTCCTATTGCGTCCGGTATATCTACATTAGGGTCATATCTTTAGAAAATAAAGTTAATTAAAGTCGGAATTATTACAAACCTTTGGACTAACCAAAACAACACTTCATATACAAGTACAAAATTAGGGACTCTAAAATTCTCAACAGATATCTTCCCTGGATAGCCTAGATTTCTCATTATCTCCGTGAAATCTATAAATTCAATTATTTGAATCATTATCACCTTAACAACTTACTCCTTAATTCTCTAAATGACATTTTTTGTGTTTAAAAAAAAAAGTAGATCATGGCGGGAATTGTTGTCATCTTTAAAAAGAATCAAAATTGTAAAAATAACTAACTTTTCCAAAAAAACAGATAACATCATTGTATGTCTAATAAATTATTAATAATTTCAATATTTGTTAATCAACATTTGTAGTAAACATTGGAAAAACAGTAAATAATACTTCTGAAGCTAGTTGACTATAAGAATGGTCTATTTATACAACCGCGAATCGTATAAAAATTAAAAAATTGTAATGCATATTCAATCAACTAAAAAGTGGAAGCATCAACCAACTGTCTTCTCTTCAATCTAAAAAATCACCTCCAATAAGCCCATCAATTGATTTTTATAGAAACCTTCGCCACATTCGTTTTATTTAAAAATCCCTTCGCGAACGTTTGATTTTTAAAAAAAATCCCAGCAATCAACTTCTAAAAAAATTGGTTGGACTCCAATTATTGGTCGATCGGTTTTGTAATTTTTTTAAAAAATAATTTTCGTTGGCCTTTCTCGCGAAATTCTACTTTTCTAGTGAGACGAAAAAAATTCCTGTATATCTCTCGTCATCCTCAACAACGTTTTAGACCTTCTTTCGTCAAAGTCAAAATGTCCACTAACATTCTTCTAAAAAGAACACTTCATCATTATAATTCTTCTCCTTGCTTTTCTACTAATCATGTAAATAATTTTTTAACTAATAACAACAATCAAACTAATAATACCTCTCCAAACTGTTCTAGGAATTTAGTTATACCTAAACCCGTTAAAGTTATATCACCAACAGCTTGTCATCCAAGTGTCGGTTTATTAAGTTTAAGTAGAAATAATAGTAGTCATAATTTGTTAATGCAAGATGAAACAATAACACCAACATCCCAACAAAAGCAAAGTCCTTTAATTTCTTCAATTGAAAGATCTTCACCACCAAATGATCCTATCCAAAAGGTAATGAATGATTCTACTCCAACCACTGGAACACCTGAAAGATTAGCTAATGAAGAACTTCAAAAGATTCTATTTCATAGATCATCCGTTTGGGAGGCTAACTTACCAGAACCTTCTAATTTATTAGAATTAGCTCCAACTACTCCAACAATATATAGCCCAGTGCAAGAAGATAAAGTTTTTTCTCCATCACCTCTAGATACACTTAAAGAGATTCAAGATATAAGAAGTAATGCTACTTTAGATAAGAATAAGAGGAAAAAGAATACTTTTTCACCACCAACTATTGAGTTGAGTATACCCTATGAAGAATCTACAGCATACGAAGAAAATAATACTGATGACGAATCTGATGATGATTATTCATCAGTTGAATCATTTACTGAAGAAGATAATATAAGAAGCATTCCTAGTACATTCCAATGCGACGATGAAGACTTTTTATTTGCTCACCATGATGATGGTCGTAGTTCTAGGAAGAAGAGAAATTTAGTTACCCAAAAGGATTTATCATTTTTAATTGAGTTACGAACAAATTGTCTACCTATGAAAGAAAATCCTTTATATAAAGAAGATAGTTATTCAGTTCATCAAGAAGATGTTGAGTTAGGATTATTGAGTTTTTCACCACCTTCTTACTTCTAAGCCTTTTTAAAATATAATTGTAAATACATAACTTCCATCCACTTTGTACATAAAAGAGATGGTGATGATTTTGACTAACTCCACTCAACATCCATGAATTTTGTAATTTATTGTGTGTAAAACAATTGAGTGTAGAAACAACAACAATAAGATGTAATATAAATTAAAAAATTATTGTTTTAAGGAAATATTGTTTTAATTCTTTTGTGTTATTGATTGAACTTCGAACTGAAAGGAAGTATTACTTTGATCGTTCTTATCTAGCGTTATGATTGTCTTTTCGTTTGGTAAAAGATAAGGTTCAAATTGTACTTTTTGTGTCCCATTAACCCAAGTTCCATTCTATTGATTTGAATAATTAATTGTAAAGAAATAATTATTTATAGAGCTTACCTTACTGTGATTAATTAACACAAAACTTCTTTTTAAATCGTCAAATACTATGGAACACTTTTGATAATTATTGTTAAGATTAGTGAAATACACTTACATGTTTATGAGAGATAAATGAATTGTCTGTATTGCCTAGATTTATAAATTGTTGAGTATCTATATTTTCT
Source organism: Willaertia magna (assembly GCA_902984215.1). Lineage (NCBI taxonomy): Eukaryota > Heterolobosea > Eutetramitea > Acrasida > Naegleriidae > Willaertia > Willaertia magna. The sequence continues at coordinate 20,716 of CADWAF010000534.1, forward strand.
AAATCTTTATTGCACTTTCCTAGTATCACCATCTTCTCACTATTTGGAAATAAATTTCTTCTTGATTGTTCTTCTTCCGATGATAAACGAAACAATACTGGAGTACCTAATTCATTCATTTTTTGAAAATAACTTCTACTCTCTCAATATACTTTCATTACTAACTAGCCTTCCTTTGATATCATTGTTTACTGACACCCTTTTTAAAAGCATTCTTCATCTGCCATCCACACTACCCACCAATTACAATAATGAAATGACAAATTATTTAACAAAAAATGAATGAACAAGTCAAAGAAAATGTAATTAGTTCAAAAAACAATGAAATAATTACTGATAACAACAAAAACAATAATACAACAATTTGTTCATCTTTCAATAATAATGATATTAAAGGTGACATCAATAATCAACAAGAAAAAGAACCAAATATTTCCGAAGAACAAGAAGAAATTAAAGAAAATGAAATATACTATCCACCCTTAAATATTAATATAAAATCAGAACGTTTAACCTACACACCCATCAATCAAATTGCCACTTTTCAACCACCACTTTACTTACAAAGAAAAATCTTAATAAATTCTTACCTTAATGAAATTAGAAATAAATATTTCTACCAAAAAGATGAAAACTCACCTCACTATACAGATATTGAAAGAATTATAGAAGTTGGTTGTGGTGAAGGTAATATTTTAAAATATTTAATTAATTGTCAATTTAAAAGAATGGATGGAATTGATAAAGATTTAAATTCATTAGAAAATGCAAAATTAAATTGTCAACCTTTAATTATACATAGTTTACAACCATTAAAACCAAATTTAAATATTAATTTATTTAATGTAGATATTATAGACTTTGTAAAGAATAATTTAAATAATAATTTAATTAACAAAGAATATTGTAAAAACCCATTTTATAGAATGTATGATGTTTGTTATTGTTCAGAAGTGATTGAACATATTTATTTAGAAGATTTAATTTATTTTGAAGAATTTTTATTTAAATATATTAATTCTAATGTTATAATTATTACAACACCAAATTATGAATTTAATCATTGGTTTATTAATATGAGTGAAAAGAAAGATGTTGAAAAACAAATTGAAAAGTTAGAAGAAAATTTAGTAATACAACAACAAGATGAAAAATATAATAGTCTTAATGGTAGCCTTAATAATGATTTGATTAATAATAATGTTAAGGAAGAAGAAGGCAAGAATAAAGATATTTCTTTAGAAGTAAATGATAAAGAAGAAGAAGAAAGGAAGAAAAAGATTTTTCAAGAAGAAGAAAAGGCAACTAAGAAACAAAAGGTCTTCTTATTAGAAGAACATAAAAATAAACCATTTCCCTTTCGAGATTCCGATCATAAATTTGAATGGACTAGATCAGAATTTAATGATTGGATAAAACATATTGAAGAAGAATACAATGAATACAAATGTATTCATATCGGAGGAGTAGGTCAAGGTGTTGATAATAAATATGGATATGCAACTGTTAGTACTTGTTTCATCAAGAAACAATTCACCTTTAAGGAATGTAAAGAAGAAAAGGAAATACAATTAGAAAATCAATTTTTAATAAAAGATGGTAAGATTGAATACCCTAAAGAATATATAGATAATAGACCTATTGATGAAAGAAGAGAAAATCAATGTTGTAATATATATTTTAGGGTTACAGATCGTAGGAATTATTTAACTTTATCTTTTGAAGATGAAGTAGAAAAGGTTCCCTTAAAAGATTTTTGGGAAGAATATTTGTGTTACTACAAAGATAATTTACTTTTTGAAAGCATGGAAGAGTGTAGAGAGTATTTGTACCAAAGGGCAACAAATGTATTTCAGATTGTGAATGGGTTTAATGGACAAGATTGTGTTGTTTATTTAGACAATGATGAAGAAGAATAAAATTATTTACAATGGTTTTTTACAAAACTGAAATTCAAAAAAAAAAGAATTCAAAAGGATTAGCATTTGACGATGAGTAATTGTCATTGGCATTGGTTTAATGATACATATATAACTCAGGATTTATTTACTGGATAAGTTGAGCAAGCATCTTTGAAATGTGTGGATTACAAAACAGCATTAAAAATAAAAACTCTTGGTTATGCGTTGCAAATTGACCACAATGTCTTAAATCCTGAACTTTTTCATTGAAAGTGTGTAAAATTTGAGCACATTTCCTTTGGAATTTTTGTGAATCAGTAAAATTAATACCTTCATCATCCATATTAAAGTTATTTTGATTGTTATTTTCATCATTATTCAGTGATTGATAGAATAAATAATATAAACCATCATATCCATCATATAATTCATCAATATCTAATTTTTCATCATATTCTTCTTCCCATAAATCACCTTTACTAAATATTTTCTCACCATTTATTTCAATTCTCTTTTCTTTTTCATTTTCTTTTATTTGTTCTAATATTTTATATGGGCACTGTGCAATTCTATTATACAAATTAGATTTCCAAATTATTAATGATATTAATCTTTCTATACAATTATTACTCATTGCTATCATTTCAATAAATTTACTATTAGAACTTAATTGACATATTTTTAAAAGAAAATTAATTGCACTTATTCTACAAAGTAATTCAATTTCACTTAGTGTTGGTATTATTTCTTTTTTTTTCTTTTCTAATATTGTTGTTGTCATTTCATCTTCCGTTATGTTATTGTTTTCATTATTATCAATTTCTTCTTCCTCTTCTTCTTCAATATTTTCAAAATTCTTAATTTTAGGAAGAGTAGTGGCAGTGATTAATAAACTAGTAATTTCATCTATAAATTTAGGATTTTCAATAAATACCTTTTCTATAGAAGATAAATTAGATTTAGTAGCTATTTGATTTAAAAACTCTATGCAACTAGCTGTTAATAACAAAGAGTCATTATCATTTTTTAAATTTAAAGTATACTCAATAAATTTCTTTAAAATATTTTCAATATTTATAAAACGTGATATATTCATTAAAATATCAATTATTCTTAATCTCCATTCTATATGTAAAATAGATGAATTATTATTTGGTTTTAAATAATCTACAAGTGTTTCAATTATTTTATGTTGATTTGAAATGAATGGTTGGTTCTCAAAAATATATGAACCATTTCTTAATATCATTGTAATAATAAAAGATTCATGTTCTGTTTGTAAATAGTATTGTCCTTTTGTATTAAATAAATCATCATCGTGGTTATCATTATTCTCTAATTTTTTCTTTTCATTTAAATGATTTACTAATCCCTTTTCACATACTTCAAATAACCCAATAAATTGATTTATTTTAAACTTTTCATTTTGTGATAATTTTAAAACTTGATTTAAACCCCATTCAATTAAATCTCTTTGATTAGATTGTAAACAACATTCAATTCTTTTCAAATATTCAATCTCTTTTTGTAAAGTTTCATTCTTCGATTGTATTCTAAAAGGTAATAATGGTTGTTTTATATTTGCATTTTCTACATTTGTAACCGTTGAAATAGAATATTCTTGTTCAATTTGTTGTTTTCTTAAATCTAATATTTTGTTCCAATTAGAAATATTAACTAAATTACTAGGTATTGAAATATTTTGTTGTTTTTTATGTTGTATTTGTTTTTTACTAGTTGTTGATGCAGGCGTTTCAACTTTTCTAATCTTTTGATTAGAAGGAGTTGTAGTGGATGACGAAACAGAGTTAGTTGATGGGAATACTCTTTTCTTTGCAGGTGTTGTAACTTTTTTAACATTTGAAACAGCTGTTGCAGCTTGTTGTTTTTGTTGTTCTAAAACTTTTGGCGTTTGTTTTTGCATTGGATCTGCATGTCCCATCTTTATAACTTGTTCATAAGGGTATAACCACTTTTGGTAATACATTTTTAAGCTATAACTAGCACTTGTGCAGGTTTTAGGTACTTGGTAGGCATCTCTTACTTCTGTCCATTGTTTATTTTCACAAACTGCTTCATATCCTCCTCTTCCCCATACCTGTAACCATAATTTAAAAACATTTAGTCTTCTTCCTCCTAGTTGTGGTAAATTGTCATGCGGGATAGGTGTACCTCTTTTTTCCATAAATTCATTTACTTCTTTATAAAAATTATCTCTTTCTGAAGTATCTACATCTTCGTTATCTCCGAATACATCTTCCTCTTCTTCTTCCTCAAGAACTGATTTCTTCTTTCTCGGCATTTTTTTTTGGCGGTTTAACTCATTTACTTAATTTTTAGTTGAACCTTAAAATTTATTTTTTAAAAAGATTTTAATTTACAATAAAAGAATAATTGTTTTTATTTATATAATCTACAAATTAAATTTTGGCATATTCCAATTTAGTTTCAAGTTTCTTCATATCTGCCATCTTTCTTACAGCAGCCATAAAATCATCATGTATAACATAATCTCTTTGTGCTCTAATTGCAAACATACCAGCCTCAGTACAAACATTTCTAAGATCAGCACCATTAAAACCATCAGATAATTTTACAATAGCATCATAATCAATTTCACCATGTTTTGTGATATTACGTGAGTGAATCTTTAAGATAGATAATCTACCTTGTTCATTTGGTAAAGGGATTTCAATTTTTCTATCTAAACGACCAGGTCTTAAAAGAGCAGTATCTAAAACGTCAGGTCTATTTGTAGCCATAATAAATTTAACTTGACCAACATCATTAAAACCATCTAATTGATTTAATAATTCCATAAGGGTTCTTTGGATTTCACGATCAGCACTTGTACCTTCGGAAAATCTTTTACCACCAATAGCATCAATTTCATCCATGAAAATTATACAAGGTTGATGATCTTTTGCATAACCAAACATTTCTCTTATAATACGTGCACTTTCACCAATATATTTATCTACAATAGCACTTGCAACAACTTTTAAAAAGTTAGCTTCAATATTACTTGCAATTGCTCTAGCTAATAAAGTTTTACCTGTACCTGGAGGACCATAAAGTAAAGCTCCTTTTGGTGCCTTAATACCAACACGAATAAATATTTCTGGATTAATTAAAGGAAGTTCAATTGCCTCTCTTAATTCTCTAATTTGTTCATTTAAACCACCAATTTCAGCAAAACTTGTTTTATCTAATTTTACGTCTTTTGATTCAATCATATTATATACAGATGGATCTACTTCACGAGGTAATATTCTCATGATTGTTAAGGTGGTCATATCTAATGCAACTCTAGTTCCAGGTTTAAGTTTTGTTTTTTCAATCTTTTTTCTTACACCTGTGACATATCTTGGTCCAGAACTTGCTTTTATAATAAAACGTTCTTCATCTAATTGTTTTAATACTTCTCCAATAATTTGTCCAACTGATTGTAAGGATTTTAAATCATCTTCTGTTTTTTCATATCTCTTCTTAAGATCTTTTTGATTTTCTCTAAGTTTTTTAACTTCAGCTTCTAATTGTCTATGTTGCGCTAATCTTTCAGCATATAAATTTAATGCTTTATTTCTTCTTTCATCAATCTCCATGCTATCAAAATATTATTATAAGATTAATTTATGTACAGAAAGCCTTCGTTTGATTTTTTTTTAAATAATTTTTTTAAAACTGAGACTAAAAATAAGTTTTATTTCCAAGTTTTGTAAAAAAAAAAATATTTTTGACGCCGAGTGGAGAGTCCTTTTGGGATGAATAACAATAACTTGAAGTACAAGTCATTACTTTTATACAGACTTTTATTGAAGAAAAGTTCGGAATTTGCTTTGAGAAATAGACCTTCTCCAGAAAGAAGTTATAGAATATGTTATTATATTCCCGGACAAGAAATAACAGAGTTTTTATTGAGTGAAATTAAAAAACAATTTAGACAAGCTCAACGTTTATTTAATGAGAAGAAAAAACCATTAGAATATTTTGAAAAACAATTAAATGATGGATATATAATGTATAAAGGATTAGAAAGAGGAGCAGATGAAGCTTTTAATCAAACGCATAACAAAAGAAAAGCTATAAAATTAAGTCCAATAATTCACTTACTAAAACTTGCTTGTGTTTCTACCTACGGAAATTATCATTACCACCAAAAATTAAGAGAAATCTTCTTAGCAGTAACCCTTCAAAGCTACAAAGACCATGATATTGTTCCGGAAACAGTTACTATTGACAAAAAGAAGAAAAAGAAAAGTTTTATGTAGGATTTTCATTCCACCTTTTAATGGAATTTCACTGATTAAAAAAATACAAAATGTTAGACTCATTCCAACAGGCTGCTATTAGATCCTCTCCCGACAAGCCTTTAATGATAATATCTGGTCCTGGAAGTGGAAAAACAACAACTATTATTGGAAGAATTGGGTATGTTTTTAAAGTAAAAAGTTTTAGTATAAATAACAATAAATTTTAAAGACGATTGATAAATGACGGCATAAATCCGAATAATATTCTTCTTTTGACTTTCTCTAAGGTTTGTTTTTTATTCATTATTTGTTATTTACGCCATCACAGAGGGCCTGCGATGAGGTACAAGAAAGAGTGAGGAACCAAATTGTACTAGAGAAAAACCAATTTATAACAATACGTACTTTCCATGCCTTTTGTTTATACCTTATCCACAAAAGTTCTAGTAACACAAAGTATACTATTATTAGTAAAAAAGAGCAAAGAAACATTCTTCAATTAGCGATTGACAAATACAATGAAATTCAAAATGGAAAAGAGGCGGTGAATGAGTTTGCTGATGAATTGGAGGTTAATCCACAACAAATAAACCCTAGTGAGAAATTAACAAAAGAACAATTAGCTAAAATTTCTCAATGGATTTCTAAACAAAAATCTAGAGGAAAAACTCCTGGTGACTTTAAGGGTAGTGCATTCGGTCATTGTTTTGCCTTCTACAATGAGGAATTAAAGAACAGAAACTCAATTGACTTTTGTGACATGTTAATGAAAGGAATTAATATACTTGATAGTGAACCTAAAATACTAGATCATGTTACCTCACTTTTTAGATATGTACTTGTAGATGAGTTTCAAGATTTGAATTATGTCCAATATTTATTACTAAAGAAAATAACATTGCACTCAAAAAAGGTTACAATAGTTCTGGATGATGACCAAAGTATATACGGTTTCAGGTAAGTTTTGTCATTTAATTAGTTTCCATTTCAACTTTATCAGAGGTGGGGATCCTTATCTCAGAAATAAATTTACAGAAGAATTTGGGCCTTGTGAAGAAAGGGAATTGAGTCAAAACTATAGATCGGTCAAGAGAATTGTAAGTTAACAGTGAGAATAATATTTTTATACAATCATACTTTTTAGGTAAATATATCTTCTACAATGATAGGAAATAACAAAAAGAGAAAGGATAAGCGATTGTTTTCTAATAGAGAAATGGGAAATAAGGCAGTCATAGCAGGATTTTTAGCTTGTGACGAGGAAGAAAAGTTTATTGTTGAAAGCATTAAGGATTTACGTAGAAAAGGCACAAAGTTAAGAGATATTGCAGTATTATCTAGGTTAAGAAAGAATGTGCTTAGTAGGTTTGAGAAAGTTTTAAAGGATAATTCAATACCTTTTATCAAATCTAAAAAGAAGTCCATTACTGGTAGATTTCATTTATCTCCATTGATTTCTTTTCTTTCCTTGGCATCTAACGAGTATGACAATGAATCTTTCAAAAAGGTTCACAACATTCCAAAGAGAAGACTAGGAGACACTGCAATTGTATATATTGAAAAAGTTCAAAATGATTTAAAATCAAGCACAGATGCCCAATCATATCTTAAATTGACAAAAAAACTTCTTAATTCTAAATTTCCAGCCTCTAAAGATGGGACTAAGCTCAGAGCTGACCAAAAGAAAGGGTTTGAAGAGTTTTGTACTTTTATGGATAAGCTTACAAAATATGTAGAAAACAATGACCTAATATCTAGTATAAATTATGTGAAAAACTATTATAAGGAATATGGAGAAAAGCTTAGTAAGCAAGAAGTACATAAAGCAATTGCAATTGAACGAACTAAAGAATGGAAAAAGAAACAAAATAAAAATAATAAGGAAAAAGATGACGAAGAGGAATATTTAGAGCCTGAGGAATTAGAGCTTTCTAAGGAAGCAGATAAATTGATAAAGAGAGCAAAAAATTATTTAGATAGTAATGTCACGTACAGTTTAAGTAATGTACAAATAATGCGTCAGTTTGTAGAAAGTCTTAAAAGTGAAGAACATGGAGCAGATATTGAACAAGAAAAGGGTGAGGTTGATGCTGTTACTGTAACCACCATTCATCAATCTAAGGGTTTGGAGTGGAAGCATGTTTTCATTGTAGCAGCAAATGAGGGAGTAAGCCCTGTGTACTATAAGAAGCCTAACCCTGAATTGGACGGTGAAATTATATCTAGAGAAGATCACATAGAGGAAGAACGCAGACTTCTGTATGTCGCAATAACTAGAGCAAAGGATACAGTCACACTTTCTTTTAGTCAAGAAACTGGCAAGCCATCTACCTTTTTAATGGAAATACCTCCAGCAGAAGTGGATTGTATTGGTACTTCTCCTTTGAAATATGAAAAGAACAATAGACAGTATACTTCAAAAACTTCAAATGTGGGCAGTTCAACAAATCAAGTTGTTAATCCCAACAATCGTTTGAATAATACTGTCAACCCTCCTCAAGTTTTTAAACGACCAATAACCACAAGTAACTCTGTGAATAGTGGAACGCCAACCACCGTAGCTCCTCAGAAATTTGTTAAGCCAACACCTCCCTTAAAGAGTAATGCTCTTTCCCCCAATCCAAAGTTTATTCCTCCACGCAAATTGGATAGCGTGACAACAGCTAACACTAAAGAGAACACAACAAATACATCAACTAATAGTTCTCTAAATTCACCGAAGACCACATTCGTTAAACCTCAATATAACTTACCTTCAAACAGTGGCCACCAACCAAAAACTCAACCAATGTCAAGTTTTCACAATTCCCCAATATTAGGAATTCCAAAATCAAATCTTAACTCTCAAACAACTGCAACTAAATCAAATACACCAACAAGAGAGATTCCTAAACAAACACCCAACCCTCAAATAACCAAGCCAAATACATCCCTCCCTAGATTCAACACATTCTCAAGACCCAATAGCATAGCTTCTGCCATGTCCAACAATAATCAAAACAATAACAATGCCTCCAACAATAATAACAAGAGAAAAGATCCCCCTGTTGGTACTGTTAAACTTACAATCAAAAAGAAAGAAAAACTAAATATGTAATTACATTTGCCCCTTACACGAAGGCATCAACTCCGGTCCAAAATGAATATTCCTTTGTTGATATCCAGTTCATTAAAAAAAAACCAAAAAAATGCACAAACTAACAACCAATCTTCTTCTAACACTGATCTCTCTATGTTTCCTTCTTCTTTTACTTTGTCAATTTAATCATGCCCATATCATCTCCTATTCTTCTCTAACTTCAACATCCTTTACAGATTTTACATTTTTAAATGATCCATCATTAGGTACAAATTTTACGATTACTAATAATAATCAACAAGAAGTTATTACTCTAGATTCTTTTCAAATAGGAATGTTTTCAAAAGAAACATTCAATTTTCCTATTATTAAACAAATAGCTAATGGTGATTCTTTTATTGAAGTTAATTTAAATTTAAATTATTATATAAATGGTGTTAATAATAATGAAAATTTAAAGGAAAATGTTAGACAAAGTGTTTATTTAATAATTGGTTCAAAATCAAACATTAAATCAGAATTTGAATTAAATTATAAAGGAGTAAGTTTAACATATTTAATTTTATTTATAAAAAAGAATAGAAATTTATTTGTTCCAATTCTAAACCATTATTAAAAACAGAACAACTATCTTCAATTATTAGATCATTTGATGAAAGTTTAATTATAAAAGATGATATTTTAATTACACAAACAGATTTATATGAATATTATTTAATTTCATGTCCAAATAAAAATATAAAAGAAAATGAATTTATTTTAAATATTAAAGGACATTTAAAATTTATGAATCCTTTTGGACATTTACCTGGACAATATTTCTTTGTTTTACCTGTAAGTTTAATTATTTATTTTAATTATTTAATTATTATTATGAAATAGGTACAAGCATTATTAACTATTTGTTTTTTAGTATTTTCATTTTTATGGTTAATTACTTTTATTTTAAATAGAAAAGAATTTTTAACATTACAATTTTTTATTACAATTGTTTTATTATGTTGTTTAATGGAATCAATTGTTGTTTATTTAGATTATTTTTTAGCAAATAAAATTGGTGATAAAGGTAAGTTATAATTTATAAATTTATATAATTTAATACAATAATATAAAGTAATTATAATTACACTATGTTCTATTGTATTAACATTAATTAGAAAAGTAATTACATGTTTAATTATTTTATTAATTAGTTCTGGTTATGGTACAAATTTAAAGATTTCATCTACAGCTTCTAATTTTTTATTTTTATTTTCTATATTTTATATTTTATTTTGTACAATTGATGAGTTTGGAGGGTTTTTATATTACAATGAAAAGATTACATCTTTTATACAATTAGCTATAAGTTTACCTGTTATAGTTTTAGATATAATTTTTATTATTTTAACTTTAATATTTTTATATAAAACTTTAAATTTATTTAAAAATAATAATGAAGGTACACAACATTCACATTATTATCAAATTTATCGTAAATTATTTATTGTAATTATTTTATATTCTATAAGTATAAGTATAGGTATACTTTTAGATGTTTATTTACAATATACAGGTATAATTTATAATTATTGGTTTATAAATATAATTATGGAAAGATTTTGGTTTCAATTTTCTTTCTTTGTAACATTTTGTTGTATTGGTTATTTATATAGACCTAATCGTTGGAATAGTTTTTATTTATATGCTGAACAAGTTAATACAAATGATGATAATGATGACAGTATCAGTAGTGAATCATCAAAGAGGGTTGAAACAAATGAAGATTTAATTGAAAGAGAATTGGAAGAAATTAATCAACCATTAGATAAAGAGGAAGATACAGATGATGATGAAAATAATAATACTATTAAAGTTTAATAATTGTGTAATTAATTTACTGAAGAATAAAAAAAAATTAAAAATCATTAGATTACAATTCAACATCGTAATACTGTGAATTTAAATGTAAAGCAGCCTAAAATGGAAAGTCTATTTTTTTTTAACTTTTATAATTTAAATTATTATCTTTTTTTATCTTTCAATAACTTATTTAAAGATTTTAATTACACACAAGAATTAAAATCAAAAAAAAACAAAATTCAAAATGGGTTATTTATATGCATCTAAAATCACAAACAACACTCCACAAGAGGTTTCAATTGGCTGTATCTATGAAGAAGACAATGGACATTACAAAGAAGAAGTCAGTCATGTTCTTCTTCCTTATAAATCTCATACTTTTGGTCCAAAAACGAGTGCTGAATCAAGAATGCATATCCAACAAATTGACGTTTCAGATTCAAACAAAAGAGTGAAACAATTTATGGGACCTTTTGTTCAAAAGAGTAAAGAAAAGGTTGATTTTAATTTACACATTCCATTTGATGACTTTGAGTTAGCTTCAACTGCAGGTGGTGGAAGAACAACACATGAAGAAAAACCAATGCCTCAACATAAAGTATTAAATTGGTAAATTAATATGTAAATAATAAAATTATACATTGTGTGGCATTAAATTTTTTCTTCAGTTTGAAAAACAAATTAATAGCTCAGGCTGGTTAAGTTAATAGAATATTCTTTACTGATGGAGAAATCTGTTGTTACAAAAAAAGTCAGATTCCATTGTACTTTTGGTGGCCAGAAATCGTTTCTTTCTATAGCATACGCAATGGCATCTTTTTATCATTTCTTACTAATTCTAAAAATTCCTTAAATTCTTCTCTTTAGCTTTTTGTTCTTCTTTTTTCGAATTTGTAATTTCAGCCCTTAATTCTAGTTTCGTTTTCAGTTTCTCAATTTCTTCTTTCAATTCCTCAATTAGTGGTTCTAAAGCTTCTATGTCTTGGTCCATTTTTCTGTTTGTTGGAAATAATCGGTCCCGGTAATTTACAAATACAGTTCAGCGAATTAAGTAAAATTTATTGTTTGTAAAAGTACATTTATCTACATTATATTATTGTACTAGATGATTAAACTAATTCATTATAAATAACTTTTTAGCATCATTTAAAGTATACTTCTCCCCACCTCTAGGATCTATAATAATTCCTTTATTTCTCTTGACTAATTCCTCTAAACCTTTTAAACTATATACATTACCATTTGGAAGTATCATTGCTGGATTTTTATCATCCATTATCTGTCCAGTTACTCTACAAACAAGTTTTGAATGATGATGATGAGAATAAGGTAATTCTTCGGAAAGTTGTTGAAATTTTTCATTGCAAAGTGGATCATTAATGTTAAACGTATTTTCATCTAACGGGATTTTTAAGGCCGATAAACCGCAACGTAAAACAATAAATAAAATAGGTTCAATTGTTAATCCATATAAACGATAATTATCTTGTTTAAATTGTTCAATTAATTCATCCCAACGTTCTTCTTTAAATAAATCTTTATATGGTTGAATAGAAGTTTGTGGTCCAAAAACTAATGCACCCATTGATTTCTTAACTAATTGCATTTGTTCTTCATTTTGAATACAATTACTACCTTCTTGTTGTTGTTCAGTCTTATTTAATTCTTCTTGTTTTGTAAGAAATTTTCTAGCATATGCAATGGCATCCATCTTTTTATCATTTCTTACTAATTCTAAAAATTCTTGTAATCTAATATTAAATTCAAAAGAACTCTTTTTAAAATTAAATATTAATTAAATTTTCAATGAAATATACTTACATTTATCTTTTTTAATCTAGATTTATTATCTGAACACCATTTAAGAGCTTCTGTACAATCTTTATTTTCTAATCCTTCAATTACTTGTTTTGATTGAGTAAATAATTGAATATCAACAAATTCTTTAATATTTTCATGTTCTGCTAATTCAATTGCAGTTTGAAAATATCCAAACCTTAATAAATAATCTACAATTACACGGTTGACTCTAATTTTTCTCCACTTTTTTAAAATTACATATTCTTCTTCTGTTATATTGGCATGTGATTTACGTCTACTAACAGCTCCTTGAATAATTGGATATTCCGATAAATGATCTATTCTTAATTTACAAATATTTAATTGTACACTTTCCGAAACATCTGTTTCTTCTAATTTACGTTTTACTCCTCTTAATTTATTTACAACTTTATCTAAATATTTACATTGGTCTTCAAGAGAAACTTTTTGTTTTGTTACTTTTTGTGCAATCTCCTTTACAGCCTTCTCAATAACAGATAAATCCTTCTCTACCGACTTTTGCGAAGACCTAAACTCTTTATTTAACTGTTCGAAGGGAACTTTAAGAAAGGCTTTCTCTAGTTCAATCTCCTTCTTGGTTGAAGTCATTTTTTTAAAGTATTTAATAAAAATAAAAAAGTAGCAATTATATTTTTCAAATTTTATTATAAAACATGGTGAATAATTTATTGGGTTTCTTCTGTCTTTAATCTTGCAGTTGCGTTTAAGACCTTGATATCTAATTCTCTTGCTCTTTCAACGATTGCCTTTCTCTTCTTTGCTCCTGTTCTGTGTGCAATAAGAGCTGCATATTTATCGCTGTGTAAAAGTAAAACTTCTAAATCTTTAACGTTGTTTACTACGTATGGAACTAATTTAGTTTGTTTATCATGGAATCTAACTCTTCTATCAGAACGGAAACCAACACTGACCATTGCACCATGACCTCTGTAATGTCTTCTCATTGGGTTATCAATACCGTGTGGTCTTCTCCATGATGTTCTTGCTAATCTAGTGAATTTGTGAGCATCAAATCTTCTGAAAACTTTATTCTTGGTCTTTCTGTGTTCTTGGACCTTTAACTTCAATTTTGGTGCTACCATTTTATGACGAGGTTTTGTTTTATTTTTTTTCAACAAAAGTTTAGGTAATTTACAATCAACGAACGAGTTTTCGCATTTTTGTTTTTGGAGGCAAAAGGTTGTGCCATCTCTCGAACCAACAAAGCCTCGCTAAAACATCTTCGTTCTTCTTACTTAAACACACATTCACATTTTGTACCAAGTATAGGTAGTTGTTGTAAGGTGGTGATGAAAAATGTTGAACTGAATTGTACTTTACAAAAACAACAATTTATTGTCTACAAAATAAATAATTTTACATTTAATCAGTGAATTCAACCTTAACATTAATACCACGATCTGCAATAACTTCAGTATCAGTTGCATATAAAAGACTTCCACTTGGGAATAAATCCTTTAATTTCTTTTCTAAATTTCCTTCTGTCATCTTCTTTAATGCAAGTGGTTTAGCCATATATAAAGTTTTATCATTATCTAAATCTCTTAAAGAAGCATTATTGAACTGTATTGCTTTATCTTGTCTCAATAAATCTCTTAAACCATCTAATGTTAAATCTGGTGAACATTGAATAACTTTAGGAATACCTGCAGGTCCACAAACTAAACAATTTTCTTTCCTTGAGTTTCTATAAGTAAAAGTATAAATACCTTCATTACCATTGTACATCATATAATCATCTAAGAATGGAAGACAGAAGGTTGCTAACTTAAATGCTTCATTAGTACAAGAAGATGCAATAATAGCATTAGTAGAAGCAATTGCAGGAATAATACCTTTGATAACACCTTGAGTTAAACGATAAGTTACACCTACAATACCAAACTTTTGAGCACGAGCAACGGATTGATCATAAATCCATTTAACATGTTTTGGATTATCACCATCAACAGCTTCATCATCAGCAATACCTTCTTTACCTTTACAGTTACGCCATTCTTCTAAGAATACATATTGAATACAATGTTCAGGAAGTCTAGGAGTAGTCTTCAATGTACACATTGGATAATTAGTTTCATCAGTAGGGAATAAATCTAATGTACATTCATAACAAGCTGTAACACCTGGTAAGATAACTCTAGATTGTCCTTTGAAGCCTTCAGTACCACCATCTACTAAAGGAATCATTGAACTCATATCAACAACAGTTCTTTCTTCATCTTCATATTGAATAAGTGAAAGTAAAGTACTATTAATCCAACGACGTGCAGTAATAGAATCTAAACCTGCAATAATAATTCCGAATTGTCTATAAAAATCTTTATCTTTTTCTTGAATTGCACATGTATGAGCTGTTACTTTACAACCTGCAACTCTTTCATTTACAAATTTAGCTGCAACTTCTGCTTTCATTCCTCCAACATCTCCATCACGGAAAAGAAATTGTCTATTTAAATTACTGGTACTAATAGTATCCATATCAATAATATCAATATTACGGAATCCACTCATTGCTAAATTCTTAACTAAATCGCAACCTAAACCACCTGCACCAATAATTAAAACCTTACAGGTATCTTGTAAAAATTGTTTAGTTTCTTCACCTGGTTGAAAATCTTGAGAAGAAAATGGACTTGATCTCTTTAAAATGTAATCAAGATCTCTCCACCTTTCTTGTTCTAACTCTGGTGGTAAAACATTTTGTTGTTCAGTGCTTGCCATTTTTTTGTTTATGCTAAGTGACTTTTTGCTTTGCGATCTAAAAACTTTCAATGAGAACCTATTGTTAAATTTCAAATTTTAAAAAAAATTTTTTTTTTGAATTAATAGATTCATTACAAAAAGAGTTCACTCGGAATGCCAAGTAGATGAATCATTGAACTTTATAAATTCTATCATAAAAATGTTACGAAGCACAATGCAGCAGTAGGCCGAATAATAACAATGCGTTACTTAGCTTTACATACTGCCAGATGATTTAAGCAAAAACGAACCATTTACCAGCAGTATTAACGACCGTAAATAAGGTCACACGAAAGAACACCTCAAGAAATTACCAAGCTCTTCAGTTAACCGTTTTGTTGCTATTATTTTCATGAAATAAAAATTCTGCCAGCAACCATTAAACCTTAATATACCACAGAATAATTAAAAAAGAAAGAAACAATGTCCGAAATTAAAATAGCAGCGGTAGGGGCAGGCGCTGTTGGTAAAAGCTCTTTGGTGATAAGATATGTAAGCAATCAATTTGTAGATTATTATGATCCAACTATTGAGGATTCCTATAGAAAGGAAGAAACTATTAATAAAGAATCTTTTATATTGGATATCTTAGATACTGCTGGACAAGAAGATTATCATATGTTGAGGGATATATATATGAGGAAGAGGGAAGGTTTCTGTCTTGTATATAGCATTACAGATAGGAAATCATTTGAGGAAGTAACAAACCTTGTAAACCAAATCAAAAGAGTAAAAGAAGATAGAGATGATATTCCAATGGTTTTAATTGGCAATAAGTGCGATTGTGAAAGTGAAAGACAAATAACTAAATCTCAAGGAATAAGTTTAGCAGAAGATTTAAATATCCCATTCATGGAGACTTCAGCAAAATCAGGACAAAACTGTAAAGAAATATTTCATGAATTAATCAGAATGGTGAATGAATTTCAAAAGAAAGAACAAGCAAAGAAAGAAAAACAACAAAAGAGAAGAAATTCTGGAAAGAAGAAGGTAAAGTGCACTATATTGTAGCAATACAATGTGCTTCATTGTGGAGAAGAAATTCTTAATTACCTTACTTGTAAAATATTTATTCTGTATTTTAAATAAAATTAGAACGCTACAAATATTTAAATTCAAAATTTAAAAAAATTAAAAAATGATTTCAGATGAAGAAGAAATTCCCGAAAGTGACGAAAGTATTGGAGAAGTTGACGAAGATGATGATAATGAAAGTGTAATCAATCATAATGCCGGAAATAAAAAGAAAAAGAGAAAAAGAAAGTCCTTTGAAAGAATTACAGAAACAGAATTTATAGATGTGGAGATTAATGAAGATGATATTCCATTTGAACAATATCGTTTATATGAGATTTTACATTTACCTCTTAGAATGTCTGCAATTGGACAAAGAAAAACAACAATGCCTTATGAAGATTTTACTTGTTTTCCATTAAATTGTGACATTCAAGATAATAGTATTACAACAACTATTAATCTAGAAGAAACATTAAAATTTAATCATAGTTATATACCAACGATCTTTCAATTGAAAAATGAAATAAGAACTAACTATCTAAAAATCCCACAAAGTATTTTTGCAGGTCCTTTATTTTCAGAATTATATTTAAATAAATATGACACAAATGACCCAAATGTTTTATTAAGTGAAATTGAAATATGTTACGATGATATACATTTTTCAAAAGAGTACGATTCAGAATTTACAAAATACACAAAGCCTTATAGAATATTTCCACCCATTCATTGGATTAATCCACAAAGAAATAATGTTCAAGAAAAGGATTGTTTTTATTTATTAACACAAGAAAATGATACAAAATATTTATCAACTATTAAAATTGTAAAAAGTGTAAATTATGAATTTCAAACGTTAGAAAAGGAAGATTTTTTATTTAGAGGTTTAGCTTCATCTGACATTAAGAATATTTTTTATTTAAATTATAATTTATTTGTTTTAAATGGAAATAATTTACATATTTATTTAATGCGTGAAAAGGGTGTTATAAAACCACATCAAGAAATAAAAGAGATTGTTGAAAATAATAATGATAATACAACTTGTTTTTTATATATTTCCTTATTTGATACTATTTTTATTGGGACGAGAGAAGGAAATATTTATATTTTAATAAGAAATATAAATGATAAATTTGAAAAGAAAGAAGTTTTAGAAACTAAATCAACTATTACAAAAATGGTAGAATTAAACCAAACGTTAATTATTATTCAAGGGGGTGTATGTAAGGTTTATGCATTAAGTAAAATACTTGAAACTTTTAATTTGGATATTATTCGTGATTTGAATGAAGATGAACCAAATAATAATAATTACAGTCAATCTGTTGTAGATATAGCCATTACAAAATGTGAAGGTATTAATAGTAATAACAGTTATTATTATGTAGCTACACTTACTTCAAGAGGATTGATAAGAATTTGGAGATTTACATTTAGTTTTGGCAATGATTCAAATCCCAATATTGAATATTTATGGACTTATTATATTTATAATCCAGAAAGAGTTTATGAATTTTCTTGCTTTTGTTTTATTAACTTAAAGACAATGAAAAGTAATCATAAGGAATATTATATTTTAGTTTGTACTAAACAAGGTGATTTACAATTATTTAAACCTACATTATTAGATGAAGATATAAAACAAATATTGAAAATTGTAAAGATATAACTAAACATTAATAAATTTGATATTCCTATAGAAATATTCTTGATTTCTTTTAAACTTTTTACAACATTGTAATCTGATGAATACCCAAAGATTTTCATTTTTGACTGGTTGTTCAAAGTTATTTTTGAATTTTAAAAGTTTTAAAGTTTTAAAGTTTATTAAGATTCTGACTAACTTGACTGGTCCCTATTAAGCATGTTTCTTTAGGATTTTAAGTGTTTAATATAATAAAAAATAATATTAGATCAATAAAAATTTAAAACGGATACAAAAATCAAGAAGTTTTTTTTGTAAAGTTTTTTTAAAAAATGAGTGATTTTTATATATTTTTTGAAAGTATTAAGAAAGAAAATTTTTTTTTAATATAGTCATTCCTTAAAATAATCAAAAATATCCATCAAAAAATTTTTTCACCTTCTTTTAAAATATTAAAAAAAATTATTAAATATTAATAAAAAATCTTTTTTCATTTTAAGTAAATCAATAATTTATTAAGAAACTGAAAAACTAATAAAGTACTTATAAATATTTTTAAAATACTTCAATTAATAATTTAATGTCAAAATTAAAAATTTCTTTTACCCCTTTCTATTTTTCACAATAAATTAAATTATTATTTGAAATATTAAAAAAGGTTAAAAATTAAGTATTATAAAATGTATATTTTATATTTATAATATAATAATTTACTATTATAATTTTTACATATATTTAAATTAATTCTAATATAACATATTGAACTATGATTTATAAATAATAAATAATTTTTTTTATAACATATTTTTTATTAAAATATAAATATATTTTATAAATTATACTAATTAAAGAATTTTTTTATTTTTTTATAAAAACATGTACAAATAAACTTTATTTTTTTTAATTATCATTTTTTATTTAATTTTATTAGAAAAACATATTTTATTTATGAAATATATAAATTATTTTTGTTTTTTGGTTTTAAAGATTAATTGTATAGATTTTTTTTTTAAAGATTAATTTTTTAAAGTTTTATTAATTATTTTTTTAAAGTAATTTTTTTAATTTTTTTAGTTTCTCTTTATTTATATAATTAGTTTTTTTTAGATTAGTAATTATTTTAAATATATTTACTAATATATTATATTATTTATATTTTTATTTAATATTAAAAATTTACTTTTAAATTCAATTATTATTTAATATTATTTTTATAAAGTAAAAATAAATATTTTATTAAATTAATTTAAAAACATAATATTTATTTTAAAAAAACTAAAATAATTTTAACATTATTTATAAATATAAATTATTTATTATAGAAAACTAATATATTTAATAAATTAAAAATATTATTTATTACCTTTTAAAGTTTTTTAAGTTTATATTTAATATTTACTCAAAAATTTTTAAATATTATTAACTATTAACATTTTTACTTATAAAAAATTGGTTTTAATATTAATTTAAAAAAAAAAAATAATTTTAAAATATTTATTTAAAATATATTTTTTGAAAAATTTAAATTAAATTTATTAATAAGAATTTATATAGTTTTAAAAAATTTAAAAAATTTATTTTTTAATTTTTTTTATTAATTTTTAAATTTTATTTTATTTAAATTATAAAAAACTAATAAAATTTATGTTATTTAATAAATGATAATAAAATAAAAATTAAAAATAGTAATAAAAATTTAAAGATTTAGAAATAATAATTATAATTTTAAATAAAAAAGAACTAAATTTAAGAATATTAATTTTTATATATAATTTTTATAATATTTTTAAAACTTTTTATATTAAATATTATTTATAATTTAATAATTCTATAATTATACATATAAAAAATAAACATTAATAAATATATAAAATATAAAAAAATAAACAATTTTTAAATTTTTAATCTATTTTAAAAAGTTGTCTTAGTTTATAGTAAATAATAATAATAAAGTAAAAAAAATAATTGTAGTTGAAAAATTATATTTTAAAATTTAAATAAATTAATCAATAAATAAAATAACAACAATTATATGTATTTTAGTAATAAAAATAATTTTATGTAAAAATAATAAAATTAATATAAATTTATACTATTTTTTAAATTTTTTTTATTTTTTATTTTTTTAAAACAATAAATTAAATAATACTAATATTATTAATAATATAATTTATATTAATTTTATAAAATTTTATAAAAAAATTTTTATATATTTTCCTTTAAAAAAATTATAAAATTATTAAGAAATTATATTTTAAAAAAAAATAAATAAAATATTTTTTAATTAATATTTTTTTGTTTATATTAAATATAAATTTTTTTACTTCATTAATATTAATTTTTATAATTAAATATAAATATATTTTATTTAATTATATTTTATTTGAAGTTTTAGGTTATAATATTAAAAAGTAAGTAAAATGTTAAAAAAAATTGTTATTTGAAAATTATTTAAAATTATAAACAAAATATAGAAATTATTTAAAAAAAATATAAAGTTTTTACATTAAAAATATTATATATATAAAATAAACCACAAAAAAGAAAATATTTGTAAAAAAAAATTTTAAAAAGTCGGCGATATGTTTTTTATTTTAAGAAATTATTATAAAGTTTTTTAAAACTATTATAATTATATTATCTTCTATCTAAACGTAACAACTTTTGATGTTTTTTTTTGTTTTAGAATTATGAATGTTTTATTGTTAATATACAATATAATAATATCTATTAGCTATACTTTGTGTATTCCAGTAACGGATTTTATGTAGAGATAAAGAATATTTTTTATGAAGAAAAGAAATAACTTAATTATTTTTAACACTTTAATCATTATAGTGTCTCATGGAAGATCGAATTCACAGACCAAAAGCAGTCATAGTCTGCATAACCTCAAGCATATAACCGCTAAACCAATTACGATTACTAAAAAAACTTCAAAAAATGTCCAATGTGCTATCTCCTATATTCAATTTTAAAGCTATTGGCAAAATAAAGTTAAATAGAAACCATGGTTTGATTCTTTCATTGAACATTAATAGTATTAAATCTTTCATCAATTATTCAGCTACAACAAAGAAGATAAATTATTATACACAACTTTTCAACAGCAACAGAAAGAAGAATTTATTTTCTGTTAAAAATTATTCTACTTCCATTTTCCTTTCCGACAACAATGACTCGTCTAAGTATAAAGAAGAAACTTTGGATCCAATAAAATTTGAAAATTGGTCAAAGGAACAAGTTTGTTCATTATTGTGTACTGAAAAAGAAAATGGAGGTGCTGGTTTGCATTTTGATGAAGTAAAGCCTTTGTATGATACTGGTTTAAATGGTGATTCTCTTAATATAGTTATTACAAATATTCAGGAAACAGGCAAAGAGCATGCACTAAATAATCTAAAAGACAAATACAAAAGTGTTGGTGTTCATCTTACTTTTGTATTTATCACTGTACTTGAAAATGTTGTAAATTGGGCTAATAATCTACTGAAAACAAGACTCTATAATTTGTGGTCACCTATTGATCTCAAAAATCAACTTTGTAAATCAGTTACTAAAGGAGGAGCGGGATTACAAACTGAATTATTTGACTCAAATGAATTAAGCTCTCAAGAAATAATTGAATTGGTTGCAGATTTTAAGGAATTTATTGAATGGAAAAGAAGTTTATTGCTTAAACCAAAAAGAATTGATATAAATACTTTTATTAATAATGGTATCCTTTTAGAAGATTATTCGGGAGCTATTCCTTATCAAAATAATAAGAATAATGCATTGAAAGTTGGTGAAACACTATTGTATAATGTTGAAATTAAAGAAAGCAAAGCTGGGAGTAGACATTTAGTGTTATTAAATAACTTTGCTTATTTTGGATTTGGTAAAACAAGATTTGGTATTCAATTTTTAGATATTTGGAAAAACTATCTTGCTGAAAATCCCAACGAAGAGCAATGTCTTATTGAGAGATATGGCCAAAATGTTTTTAATAAGGTGTATAATTCAGAGTTAATTTATATTAATTTGACAGATCCAGCTTTAAAGTTAAATGATTCCACCCTTAATTATTTAAGAAATATAGTTCCACAACAAAATGATAGTACATATTTTGTTGTAATTGATGAATATCCAGCTTTTTGTGACCAAAATAATCAATCACCTCTTCTTCAAACTATGTATGACATTTGGATAAGCACTATCTTCCATATACAAAAACTTCCTAATGTTGTAGGTGTTTATGTTTGTGGAAAAGGCGCATTCATAGATGTATTTGGAAAATCAGATATTTCAAGTGGAATCAAGAGATCTCCATCATTATGCCACAGAATAGAATTGCATACATTAACAATTCAGGATGTAAGAAATATATTTAATAACTATCCAAAAGTAAAACAAATGTTAATTGAAAGAGGAATATATGAATTTACTTTGAAAGAAATTATGGACGAAACTGCTGGAATACCTATTTTGATTGATCGATTGATTAGCACAATTGTTAAGCGTCCCACTCCTCAAACCGTCGATGATGTTTTATTGTGTTGTAAACAGTTAGAAACTGAAGTTCCAGAAGTTATTTTCTATCCATTTTCTGAAGCAGCAAAAGAATCATTTTCTTATCAAGTGTATTCCTTTTTGATGTTCATATCTTTTATGATACCACTTTTAGATACAAACAAAAAATTTAATTCAAAGATATTTGGTTTAGACAAGATTGAAGACTTAAAGTTTTTACCATCTGTTGATATTAGTACATTGGCGGTCTCATTGAATTGTTATGTAGAATCTAATGGTAGTGGTGCAAGATTGGTTTTTCCAAGAAAGACAATTCGAAAATACATTTCATTTACTCCACATTTTTCAATTAAACCATTCGTTCAAATGATACCACAAATGTTAGACAAAGGAGCGGTCTTTGAGATTTTAATGGGATCTTTTATTATTTGGATGACCAAATGTGGGTTTATACAAAATTTAACATTTTCAAAGGTTTTTCCATTTTTAGCTAACACAGCATTAGAAAATATTCTTTGTGTAGATTTAAATTCTAATGAAATAGCAACAAAAGTGACAAAAAAGGAAACCAAAATGGACAGTGAGAAAAATGCAATTAACTTTTGGAAGGGTATTCACTTAAACTATCATTTATACCAAAACAAGTTGAATTTTGTAAAGGAAAAGTCTTTTGGACCTGAAAAGTTTGTTGTTTTTGAACAAGATTTGTGGTGGTTAATGCAGGATAAAAACACAAACAAATTCGATTTTTCTGAACTCGCAGAAGAAATTCAGAATCTATCAGTATTTCCAGAAACAGTCCATATTATTTTTACTATTTTTTATAGATGCAAAGTCGACTTGCAAATTCTTTATAGTGAACAAAGTTCTATTTTTAGACCTGTTAAAGGCCGTGGAAGAATTTCCGAAATTAAAGAAATTAAAGTTCCAAAAAATGTAACTGTGGTTATAGTTGACGAAACAAACGTTAAAAATGTAATTGGTGTCGAAAACTTTGTAGCCCTTTCCAAATTGGCAGATACCCAACCTCACGGTGTACACTTAATATAGTTACTATGGCTTTGAACTAGTTTTTACATTAAACTGCTTTCCAAAAAATTAGGTAAACTTATTATCAAGGTCGCTTACTTTAGATCTGTAAATTTCTATCCCTCCCTTACCCTGTTTGCCTAACGTTAGTTTATAGATGGGGAACTTCTCCAAGTAATTCTTGGTGTCTCCTAGGCTCTGTGATTTTGAACTAAAAGATCTATACACTCAACTTTCAACGTAATTTACATTTACAATTAGGGCATAGAGGGCATAGAATTTGTGACGTATCTATTTCTATTTGTTAATATTAGTATTGTTAAATTATTTACTCTAATAAAATCTCCTTCTTTTTGAGCTACTCTATTTTCACAAAAACTAGCCATTCCATTGTGCTTTAGTATGCTATAGTTTCAAGTAGCCCTTCTTCTTAAAATAGAAATAAATACCCAATACAATTAAAGAAAGTAGAATTAATGAAGTAGTAGAAATAGATAACCCTATCCCCAGTGCCATATAATTCTTTTCTAATAACAATGAATCTTCCTCCCAAAAATCTAAGGTCCCAAAGAAACGTTTAGATAAATTCTTCTCATTGTTATTCCATGTTGAACTATTAAAAAATTGACTCCTAAAAAAGGATGGTTCAGAACCGTTAATAAAATCACCATACATTTGGTATAAACAATCAGTAGAGATAATCTTCCCATTAGATTTTATAAAAGACACAATTATCTGTGCGGCACATGTACTCAGCATGTTAGGTAGTGTAGTTGGTTCAGTAGCCCAAAGTGATTTACTATTTGATATTGAAGATTCCAACACGACATTAAGATTAATGTAAGGAAATACCACAAAACTATTCAATTACATTTTAAATTATTTAAATTAAAAAACAAATAACTTACTGTCTATTATTTTTAACCTCCACTAATCCATTTAACTTTGAAGTTCTATTTGATCCTAGAAAATGTTCCCTCCACTGTTTCGCATTATTTTCAAATGGATATAAATTATTTGACAATCCATTCAAAATCAACATTGGTAAATCTGGATTATCAATTGTAGCAAAAGCACTTTTAAAATCTTGTCCAGTTGTTGTAAAATTAAATTGTAGACTCTCGTTTTTAAGGATTTGTAAATTTTGTCTTGATTTAAAGGCATAATAGAAATATCTAGAATAATCTAAACTAAAAGGTAAATTTTTATAAGAAGCAGCATTTGCTTCATATGTTGGAACTGAATTATTATAAATTAACTCAGACCCAACAATTATTCTTTCTAATGCCCAATAAGAAAGAAAACTAGTAAAAGTTGAAGGTATCTTTCCAGTCGTATATATACTACTAGGTAAAACCCCAAAATCATTTGTATCACTTGAATATTTTGAAATAAATTCCCAATTTATATATTTACAACGACTAGCTCTATAAAGGATTGGAAGAATATATTTCCTTAGATGGGTATCACTTGCAAAATAACTTAAAATTCTTTTTACTTCAGTAACTTTAGTGGAAGGATAACATTGTGGTATTACAGATTTATATAAATTTATCATTAATTCATTAATTGATTTTCCTTTAAATTTTAATTTACAAAAATCATCTTTAAAACATTCATTTAAAAAACTTAATGTTGCATTATTATATATTTTATCATGATTAACTAAATTTAATGAAGGAATATGTGGTGTTATTACTGCATTAGCATTTATCATATCTATAAACTCTGACATATTTACACCAAATTCATTTGCATATTGTAATCCCATTTCTTTCCTCTTTTTTTTTATAATATTTACAACATGTAACATTCTATTTAAAAATAAAGTTGAAAACCCACTTGAAAATATTATTGTTTTAAACTCTTCAAAATTATTTGGTTCATTATAATTATTATAATTATAATTATTATTACTATTATTATTATACAAGCCTTGTTGTTGTTGTTGTTGTTGTTGTTCTTGAACAAGTCTTCTTCGCTGTAATTCCTCAAATCTCGTTAGCCTTAATAAATTTAATGAATCCATTGCGTGTTGCGTTATTGAATAACTAGCAATTGCCGTAGATTCAGAAATGTAATCTGATTGATGAACTAAAGAGTTCATACATAATAAAAACTCGGAATATTCAGTAATTCTCTTTCCAGTCTTCTTTTCAATACTACAAGCTAAACTAGGTCTTGAAAAACCAGTTCCTGAAACTTGAGGTATGTAAATATCATACTCTCCATTTAAAGAATCCCTTAATTGTAAGGCAAATAGATCATAAGTAGGGGAAAGTAAAGAAATCGTTAGTTTTTTAGATCTAGTGAAAGGATGAACATGAATCATAATTTGTCCTTTCTTATTAGTTGAATAGGCTGGAAAGCGTTTTACAAATGGAAAAACAATAGTATTAGGTGTTTCTTTAGTATCTAATGACCAACGTATGGGAACTGAAGTAAAACCACATTCCGAATAGGTGTTTCTAAATTCTTTTAGTTTATCTTTATATACACTTTCTGTTCCGTGCAGAAAGGGTTTACATTGAAACCAATCTATTGTAGGTAAATCTTCATCTTTTTGAAAGAAACTTGTAATTCTAACGTTATCCATAAGAGACCTTAAATCTAATGATCGCGAAAGGAAAGTAAAGTGTAAAAGTAAAAAACAAGTTAACAAAATCCAACTCTGTGATATTTTCATTCTTTTTTTGAAAGCTTTTTTGATTTTCGGAATGCAAAACATCTTTGTTTTGAATTACTCCAAGATTCAATAGTAATGAATAAACTAAATAATTTTAATTATTTAAAACGGGAAGTAAAAACCAGGTATGTGTGGGATCATAAAATAGTTTGATTGAATGACTCGGTAATTATTCTTTTTGGTTTTAAAAAACCATTAAATGGTCCAAAAAGAAAATAGATAAACAAGTCGTATCCGATTACTTCATTTGTCAATTCTACAATTCTACAGCAGTAAAAAATAACATGTTTTTTATTTTTATTGCAATAATAATTAAAATTATTATTATAATTATTAGCTTATGATTATTGTTTTGGTATTTTTTTATCCATTGCAAGTAATGTTTATTGTAAATCATTTAATTTTATTTTTTTAAAAAATTACATTGTAATACGGTATAAATATGTTACAATTAAATTTATTGTTTAAAATAAATTAAGTTTATAAATATTTGTAAAGTGCAATTCCAATTTTTGCAAGAATTTGTCAAGAAAAAATGAGCAAATCTTCAAGCCTTACAAACAGCCACCACGCTCTTCAAACAAGAACATTTCATTGCGGAAATACTAAATGTACATATTACCATCAAGCCTTTGATAAACTATTAATTGAAGTAAAAGATATTCCAAACATTAAATTTAAATGTTTTTCATGTGAAAGTTTATTATTTCCATGTGAATGTTGTGGAAATTTATGTCTCTTTCCTCCTTCAACAATGACAACTACAACTGCAACAAACAATACGAACGATAATAATACCTCTTTAAAAGAGAATAATAACCAAAAAGAACAATTAGAAAATGAAGAAAAAATTATTCAATTCTGTACATTTTGTTCATTTCCAAATATTTATCAATTAAATTGGAGAAATACTTTACAATTGGATAATAATTTTATTCCAATTGAAACAATTAAGTTTATTCAAATGCAAATCTCTTTAACTGTAAGTGGAGGAGAAGATGAATTTGTTAAACATTTACAAACTTTAGAAAATAGATTTCAAAGAGAATTATTAATAAGTAGACCAATAAATATATCTTCAGCTAAACGTTGGAATTTAAATTATTTTATTGAACCTAAAAAGGTATTTGATGGAATTTCTTTTAAAAAATTAAAATCTTTATATAGTAATGATATTTTGGAAGAAAATGTAGAAAATTTATTATTTAATGTTGAAAAGTATTTTATTAAAAATTCAAATTTATTTAGTTTGTTAAATAAAACTAAAATGTTTGTAATATCGAGTGTTAATATCAATTTAATAACACAAAGATCTATAATTGAATTATTTAATAATCAATTAAATTATTTAATAAAACAATTGGAAGTGGAATTTCAAATAATTTATTTAAATATTTTAAAACCTTTAAATAGTCATTTATTATCTATTTTAAATAGTTTACAAAAAAAACAAGAAATTAATGTAAA
This sequence comes from Willaertia magna, assembly GCA_902984215.1. Lineage (NCBI taxonomy): Eukaryota > Heterolobosea > Eutetramitea > Acrasida > Naegleriidae > Willaertia > Willaertia magna. Next base: position 48,734 of record CADWAF010000534.1, read on the forward strand.
AAATAATATATTTTCTTTATTTAATTTTAATCAAACAAATAATAATTTAAAAGAGGAAGAATTGTCAATAACTAAAGAGAAATTATTAATCGAAAAATTTGAAGCGTGGAGAGATTTATATTTTAATTTATGTTTTATTGCAAATATACTTTCTTGTTTCTCAAATTAAACACTTTTCATTACAATAATTATTACAATACTTATTACAATGCTTATCAATTTATTACATTGAATAATCACAATATTTAAACACCATGCACATACCAGAAGTGAATACCGTTATACATTCAACTAATAATATAAATATCCAAAAAGGAATAAATAAAGGAGTCCATAAAGATTCAAATACTTGATCTAATCTTAATGCAATAATTATAAACCATATTTGATAAGAAAAAGCAAATACCATATGTGATAATACTGCACAACATCCTAACACTCCAGAAGTTCTATTATCTGTTGAGGCAATACAATAACAATGAATACAACCTAAACAATTAACATAAATTAAAAATAACCAAGCTGGAACAAGAACTACATTCCATGAAGAAGTAATATCTATATTTTAAATTAATTATTTATAAAATATTTAAAAACTTACAATAATCTAATTTTAGACCTATCAATAATATTTGAAGAGCTGACATTACTACAATTATAGTATACATTATATAACTAAAATAACTCATTACATTACTTGAAGATGAATAACTACGTTTCCTTCTAGAACGTGTAAAATAAATAAAAGGTAAAATACAATATATAATTGTAAATAAATAACATGGTGTAAATAATAAAGTAAATGTTGCACCATTAGATGAATAAAACCACATGTATTTCATTAGAATTCCAAAAATAAATAAAAACCATATCCATATTGTGGAAAGTACAATAATAATTGATTCTTTCCATCCATCATCTGATTTTAATGATGGTTCTTCATCATTCATAACTATTGAACTCCATGAAGGTGATGACATTGCTTTAATTATTGTATTTTCATCTTCATCTTTTAAATAATTTGCATATTTTAATCTTTTTGAATTAAAATAGTAAGGATCTATAATTAAAGATATACAAATAAATAAAAGTATAGCCATAGCCATAAAGAAAGGTAAACTACAATAACCAATATAAATTGTATCAATAAATCCATCAAAAATTAATGGTACTAAAATACTAAAAATTAAAATAAAATTACAAAAAAGGAAAGGTCCTAAAAAACCATAATTTAATTGATAAAAAAATTGATACCAAGATAATAAAGGTAATATCTTCTTTCCTTTTTTAACTCTTTTAGCTTTTAATGAATGTTCTTTACAATAATCAATATATATTTTCCTATAATTTTCATCTTCACTAATATTTAAATCTTTTAATTTGTAAATATTTTTAAAATAAATAATTTCCCAAGCTTCATTCCTTAAAGATAATTCTCTTAATCTTTTATTTGTGTTACCAATAGTTATTAATTCATTCGGTGATAAATATTTAAATATATAAACTAATAAATCATCATATAAATCATTATAACATTTATTACTTTGCATTACTGTTGAATAATTGATTTATTACGAATTATTAATTATTGGTTAATAAATTTATACATACTTTCGTCACAAAGCTCGTCACTACTTTTAATTGGCACTAGAAATGTATTTCCGAGATCATCCTCTGCGTTATGTCCATCGTTAAGATTCATTTTTTAAAAAAGTTTGTTTTAACAACAAACTCCGAGATGAACAATAAGAAGAAAGGGTGATCAATAACAAAGTGGTGATAGTATACAAGATTAACAATCAACTTTAATATTGTAAACAATTTCTTTCCAGCACGTGCTAGATTTCACAAAAAATTAAGTCAACAACAAAAAAAATGCCACCAAAAAGAAAATCATTAGAAAATAAGAAAGAAGTTGAAAAGAAGAAGGTCAAGAAAGTTGATTCAGATGAAGAAGAAGATGGTGACAATGAATCATCAGAAGAAGAAACTACCACTTCAAGTAGTAGTAGTAGTGGTAATAGTAATCACTCTTTTGATTTAAAAAGTCAATATAAATTTATTAGTTGGAATGTCAATGGATTTAATGCTTTATTAAAAAAAGAAAGTTATTTAGAAGATTTAATTAAAAGTGAAAAACCAACTTGTATTTGTTTACAAGAAACTAAACTTTCTTCAACAAGTTCAAAATATGAAAAATTATTAAAAGGATACACAGCTCACTTTAATCATTGTAGTGCTAAGAAAGGATATAGTGGAACTGCAGTTTATACTTTAAATGAAAATAAACCAATTAAGGTAACATTTGGAATGGGGATTGATAAACATGATAATGAAGGTAGATTAATTTGTGTAGAATATGAAGATTTATATTTAATCAATACATATGTACCTAATTCTGGACAGAAATTAGAAAGATTAGATTATAGAACTACTGAATGGGATGTTGATATGTTAAATTATTTAAAGAATTTAGAAAAAACAAAACCAATTGTTTGGACTGGAGATTTAAATGTTGCAATTTTAGATATTGATGTTCACAATCCAAAAGGAAATAAAAGAACAGCTGGATTTACAGATGAAGAAAGAAAAGCAACTCCATTAATTCAAAATAATTTTATTGATTCTTATAGAATGTTTCATCCAAAAGAAACTGATTGTTATACTTATTGGGGCTATAGACAAGGTATGAGAGCAAAGAATAAGGGTTGGAGATTAGATTATTTCATTTGTTCACAAAGTTTAAAGGAAAAGATTGTTGATTCTTATATTTTGAAAGAAGTATTAGGTTCAGATCATTGTCCAATAGGTATCATCTTAAATAAGTAATTTATTTTTGTAATACTAGTTCAGTAAAATTAAAACGCAACGGCAATAATTACAATTACCCCAATAGTTACAAAAACACAAATTAATGTGATTAGCAATCTTCTTTTCCAAACGGATCTATGTTTAATTTTAGTGTGATAAGAATAAATAATACTATCAATAATTCTTCTAATACCAGTCCATAAACTGGAGAATGGTTGGAAGTTTTCTTTTAAATTATTTAATTTCTCCTTAATATTATTTGTTTGAGCAGCTGTGTTTGCTCCAACTTCAACCACTTTAGTTGCTGCCTCTGTTGCTTTTTGCAATTCCTTACTAAAAGTAAATAATGATTTCAATTTTACAAATGGATAAATAAATACAGTATAAAATAAAATTAAAATTTGATAAATAAATTGGAATAAGAACTTAATTAGTTCATATGGATAACTTAAAAGTACTGATGCTTGCTCAATCAATATTACTGTTATATCATAAATAGTTCTAACAAATTCAACCACAAATGATATAGGTAATTGTAATATTTTGTAAAGTCCTGTTCCAAACAATGTCACTAAATCTGATATTCCAACAATCAGAATATACAATACTCTGAAAATAGGATAAATTACATAATTATACAATTGGAAGAAAGGATATATAATATAATATCCAACATAATACAAAAATTCACCTAATGGATATAACACAGAAGTTGAAAACGTCCATAAATTACTAAATAACTTTCCAAAAGGTTTAAATATTGCAAATACATTAAAGAACTGTGTAGCCGCTTCCCATGCTTTTGTTAAAAGTAAAGGAATAAACAACATTACTCTATTTCTTAAGAAAGGTTCCATAAAACTAACAACTGGTCCAAAAATTGCTCTCAATGTTCCACCAACAATTGGTAGATTTTTGTACAAATCGTAGAATCCCCAAATTAAACTGATAACGATATAAATATTTACAAGTGTTGTAACTAGTTCCCTAAATCTATAACTATAATAAACAGGTAAGCTATATCTATTTACTATAGTTGCCCATGTAGGTAACCCTTTAATTGCTAACTTTAATAATCTTTTATCTGATGATAATAATGCTCCATCCATAAACTTTGCGGAATCTTCTTTAGAAATATATAAAAAGTAAAAATTAGATTTCATTGTTGTTGGACATACTTCTGGTTCATTATTTAATTCAATAACAACAATATCATCAGATAAAGGTGAATGTTGAAATTCTAATCCAGTAATATCATCAAAATGCATAACTATTCTGTTATTACTGTTTAAACTATTTACAATTTCATTACTAGCCTTGTTTTTTAATATATCCTTAGGTTGCATTGCAGTTACCTTATTCTTTCTATTGTTAATAGTATAAATACCTGGCGTTGCATTTGGTGTTGGTGATTTAAGCATTCTAGGAGAGTTTGTGGCATCAACAAACATATCCATTGTTTTTGTATCATCTTCTAAAGTAATCGTTATTGTTTTCTTATAGATATCAACGCAAACCCTAAGGGATCTATTAATTGTCTTTTCCCAACCTTTTAGGAAATCACTTCTCGTAATACGAACAGCATCAAATGTATATTGACCAATGTTTTGTAAAGAAAGACTCTTTCTTTTATGTGCTGTTTTGATTTTTGAACTAATCATCTTAGAATCATCATCTTCATAAGGAGGGTGTCCATTATTACTAATATGATAAGGCTGATAGCTTGTAGGAGAGGCAGCTATTGAGGAAGGCGTTTTCATACAAGCGTGGGAATTGTTATTATTAATACATTTACCAAATCTATTTCCACCACTTCCTTTTCTCTTTTGAGGGGATCGGAAAGGTGTTATTGTTTGCTTATTGGTAGTTGAAGAAGCAAGGGTATCTAATTGGAAAGGAGATGAAAACCTTCTTCTTAATGTATAGGTAGAATCTATGATATGGTTACAAGTATGTTGCGAATGAGTAGATGGTATCATTGTTTCATCCGTTATATTTACATTAGGAATTTCATAAGAAGAATGTTTTATAGGAGTTGCTGCGAAATCGCCAAAGCTTTCTTCGAAATTTTCATCGTAGTCATCATTTAAATCATCTTCTTCCTCTTCTTCTTCCCCTTCGGTATCTAAAATATCATCAAATATACTATTATTATTGTTATTATTTCTATCGTCTAAAAGGCTATTATTATTATCTTCATTACGCATGGACATAAATTTTTCTTTAAAATGAAATGGAGAATCTGTTGTTGTTAGTGTTGTCCTTGGAGTGGAATTGTTGTGATGGAGGTTGTTGTTTATATTTTTATTATTATTGTTTAAAATAGTGACACGTGTTGGTGATAGTCGTCTATCGTATTGGTATGGATTTATTTCTGTAAAGTTATGAAGGTTTTCTTTACAAGAATCACATTCTTGTTGTTGACGAGAATAATGTTGTTTTCTTGTTAAATGTGGATGCACATCCTCTCCAAGTATTGTCATTTTGTTTTAGTTATTTAATTATTCTTGTAATTTACTATTTTCCTATTTATTCAAAATTATTATAATTGAAAAGATTTTTAATCAATTTCGCATCCCAATCAATAGTTCACTTTCAAATAAATTTTGCCGTTTAAAATCGAATAGCAACCCAACAGTTTCTTTTTTTTTAAATTAAATGAGGGACATTACTTGCCTTATGACGAGGAAAATTAAAGTTAGAACCGTTTTCGGGGCACGTTAAGGAAATGGAAGGATGGGTTAGATACAAAGATATGATTACGTCATGCGAGAAGAAGAAAATGGTTTCTAAATAACAATTTGCAAGAATCTTCTATTATTTGCATTTTACTGAAGACTTGTTTTTTCTTTTGATTTCGTTTGTTTATTGAAAGTGATGAACTAGACCATGCACTTGTTGATTATTTTGATTGACAAAGAATCAAAAGGATTAGCATTGTTGTAAAGAAAATAACTTTTTAATCCCAATAATTACTTTACAATAGCATACAAGAAATATTTACAAAATATATTTTAAGTTTACAATATTTTAATGTTGATGTCGTTTTGCCTTTTTTTCAGCTTTCTTTTTTCTCTTTTCCAACTTACTTTTTAATTTCTTATATTTCTTATACAACTTCTTTTTATCTTCTGTTGACATAAAACTTAAAATTCTATAAATCTCTTCAGGATCTTCACTTTCCTCTTCTTCTCCTTTTGAAAAGTAATTATCGAACACTTCCCCTTCCTTAACCATTTCATTAGTAGGTTTACTCTCTTTCTCTAATTCATGTAAACCAGCTAATGGATCTTCCTTCGCTTGCCTTTCCGCATCAACCCTACTTATCCCAAACATTGGACATTCACGATCAATATTTGTATGTCCAAATTGACCACATTTCGTACATTTTACATTTCTTAACTCAATACCAAAAGGTTTATGTTTAACCTTAACATTTTCTGTATATTTTCCTTCTGTTGGTGCTAACTTTAAGAAAGGGAATTTTTCAGCATCAGTTAATTGATCTTTAGGAATATGTTTCTTATCTTCGTTAATTTCGCTACTATTCGTCTTTAAAACAAGAGGTTTTGGAAAGAAGTCTTTATTTTCTTCCTTATTATCATCGTCTTCTTGTTTATTACTTAGGGGACTAGTCTCTCTTTGCGGAGAAGATTGATTATCATCAAACAATGAAGCTTCTTCCTTTTCTTTCTTTTCTTTTTCCATCAATTCTTTTAATCCAGGAGGGGCTTGATACATAAAATTTAAACTTTTTGGGTTTTTTCCATTATTAACGGAAGAAAGTTCATAATGTAAATTAGAATTATTATCCTTCTTTTTTCTTCCTCTTCTACTTTTCTTTTTCTTCATTTCATTATTTCCAATAGTTTCATCATTATCATGTGTAGAACCTGCGTGAACAAATTCAATATTATCGGAAGAGGATGCTGTTGATGTTAGATTATAATTACTACTGCTACTACTTGTGGCGTTATTATTAGTTGTTGTTGTTTGAGGATTTATATTCTTTTTTAATTGTTGTTTTCTCTTTTTCAATTCCGATTGTTGATCTACATTTTGACGTTTTCTTTTATTTTCATTATTAGCTTGTTCGTTTTTATATAATTCTTTTTCTTGTTCGAATTCTCTTAGTTTTGCTTCTTCTTTCTTTTGTTTTTCTTTATGTTGTTGTTCCGCAATCCACTTCTTTCTTTGGTTAGCCTTGTTGGCTGGGTGGAAAGATTTTAAATTAAGAAATGCTAATGCCATGTTGTTGCAATTTTTTTGGTTGTAACTTTTTAATTGAAGGTGTTTTTATTTAATTACAAAAATTTACTAAAAAATAAAAAAGAAACATGTTTTGAAATTTAAAAAACTAAAATAATTATAAACTATAAAAATAAATTTGTTAAATAAATGATCTAGTTTGTATTAATAATATTTTTTTAAAAAATTAATAAATGTGTACATTTATATTTTTTTTAAATTTAATAATTTTTTTCTTTTTTATTAACGTTATATTTAATTTGTTAATATAATTTAAATGTTTATTATTAAGTAAGTGTAACTGGAAGGTGAAAGTTGGACAAGTGGCTGATGACTCAAGGAAGAAAACTAGGGATTTATTTTATTATTTAGTGGTGGACGTTCCTGAGAGAGATTGTAAAATCATATTGAATTTCTGCCACATGCGTTCATGTTCATCTCTTTGCTCTTTCTTAAATAATTCCATTTCCATCTGTAATGACTCTACTTTTTCTTTTAGGTTTTGGTTTTCTTTCTTGTAGGACTTCAATCTTCTAGCTGCAACATTTGGAGCATCTTTGACATTATCATTTAAAGCATCACTATCTGAGCAACTTGCTCCTCCAGAGCTTCCCTGTTCATGATGATCAGGCATGGTTTGCAAAATTGTAAATTTTTCAAAAGTACATTTAGGATAAACATTGCCAATAATGCCTGTGCATTCCATCCTTCTGTTTGAAGGCAACGTTGGGTCAGTAAATTTGAGAAGGAAAACAAAAAATTCCACGGCGTCTTGAAAATAATCTTTTCCCCCTAGAAGTAATGTGACGCCTCTTTTATGCTCACCCTTAATTATAGCACGAAAACCTTTTTGCACAGTTCCGCGGATCTTAAGACCTAATGGTAATTCAACGTATTTTTCGAGGTTTTCATCTTCTTCACTCGAAAATTCTAAAGATACTCTCCCTATTTTTGCATATTTAAGAAGGGTTCGCTTAAAATGGGGAAAATTCCTCATACTGACTGATACACTTAAACCTGGTTCCCTATCGGGAGAAGAATTGTATTTCACTAATTCTTCCCACTTCTTCATAGCAATATCTTTCTGTTCGTTAAGAATTTTTACTGTTAGCTCTACGCTTTTGTGAAGCTTAGTATTTTCCAATTTAATCTTCCAAATTTAATGCAAGACCAGTTCAAAGAAAAAACAAAATGACTGAAAAACTAGAAGAAATATTTTCACCCTTTTTAAATTATTTCGGATTTAATTCAAACAAAAACATTACACAAAATAGTGAAATACCAGCATATCCAACACCAACTTTAATCTCACCCACTAAAGGAAGACAAGGTAAATTATATATTTTTATTAAAATTATAATTAATTAAAATAAAAAAGTATTTGGCTTAAATAACTCTATATCATTAAATAATTGTGATACTTTTTACTCTAATATTTTACCGTTTAAAGTTAAAGAAATTATGAGTGCCGGTTGGACACAATGTATTTGTTATTGGACTACAGATGATAAACTATTATTTTCTGGTTTTTATTTTCTTAAAGAAAATAAAAGTAATTATTTATTTAAATATAATTTAACAAAAGAACAAAAATATATAAATGAAAATATGATTGAATTATTTGAGTTTAAATGGAAAGATTTTATTAAAAATAAATTAAAGAAAATAAATAATTGTAACAGTATTAATATTAAACAAGTTTACTTTTTAGGAAATTATTTAATTATTGAATTAGATAATAATATTTTATTTTATTATTATTTAAAAAAGTATACTTATAATACTTTATTTTCTTTTTCTTTAAAAACAAATTTTTATGGAATTATTCCAATAAATAATGTGAAATGGATTAAAGGTGGAGTAATGAGCAAAAAAGTTTATATTTACACAAATGCAAATGAATTATACACGTTTAAAGAGGAAACTTTAGAAAAAGAAAAATTTTTACAACGGGGTAATAATAAATTAATTCGTTTAGCAGCAACAACTGGCCAGTGGATTGATGCATTAGTTACAGAAGATAATAAAATCTATTTTAAATCTGAACAAAATTCAAACTATGGAATAGTTATTCCCAATAATCGTACTACATTTGGATACCATAAAACTTCGTTTGAGAAAGAAAGTAAAATCATTGACATTAAAGGAGGTTTTTGTCACTTTGTCGTTTTATTAGAAAATAAGAAAGTGTATTCTATTGGATATAATAATTCAGGTCAACTGGGAGAAGATCAAACAGTTGTTGAAGAAACTTTTGAATTTAAACAAATTGTATTAAAAACAAGAGAAAATATTTTAGTTGACAAAATATACGCCAGTTCATGTGGAACTATATTAAGAACTGCTAATGAATTTATATTTCTTGGTGAAGCAATTGAAGGATTTACAATGAAAAATATGATTCCAAATATTCAGAATAGTTATATTTTAAAAAGGGAAGAAGCGAGTGGTTGTAAGTGGAATGAAATTTGTTGTGGGCATCATAGTTATTTAATTTATTATAAAGAAAATACTAAAAGAGATATAGATTACTTTTTACAAAACTTAATGAATTCTTTTAATTTTGAAAAGAATTTAACTCATGACATTGAAATCACTACATTTGCCAAAAAGTAGAGTCAGACCGAGAATTATAGGTGCTGTATATTTTAACTAAACTTATTGGTGGCGTTGCACAAATTAATGCTGAAATTAGTTTATTGAAACGAAAATAATTGATATAAAAGCGGGATTTAGTCACTTTATTGTTTTATTAGAGAATGGAAAGGTTTATTCAATTGGATTTAATAGTTTAGGTCAACTTGGTGTTGATCAAATAATTGCTGAAACAACATTTGATTTTAATCAAATTATTTTAAATACAAAAGAAAATATTTTCGTTGATAAAATCTTTGTAAGTTTAAGAGGAACTGTTCTAAGAACTGACAATGAATTTATATTTCTTGGTGAAGTCGTTGAAGGTTTTACAAAGAAATTTATGATACCAGACATAATTTTAAAATAGTTACAATAAAAAGAAGGAGGAAGATTTAGAAAATGAAAAAAAGAAACTTGTGGACCATGGAATTATTTAGTTTATAATATAGAAGAAGAAAATACTAAAGGATTTTCAGTTTCAAAGTTCCATAAGATCAAACAACAGTTGTTGAAAAAACATTACATTGTATGAGAACATTTATTAGAGTGACAATAGAAATAATAATAATTTGTAAAATAACTGTATTATATCTTTGTAAAGTAGTATTAAACTTTTCAATACATCTACACATTTTTGTTACGAATGTAAAATAAAAGTTACAATTAATAAAAAAAACATTTTAAAAAAATACTCAAAAAACCTAGCTCTTAATTCATCCTTTCAAATTAAGGAAAGAAAACTGTAGGAATAATGATTGGAAAATTATTTTCATCTTTTCTAAACTATTTTAACAATGATAAGGTTCTTCCTCCAATCGACTCAACTCCAACTTTAATTGCATCAGATTTTGGAAATACAGGTAAATAATTTTTTAAAATTATTGACATTATGAATTTACATAAAAAAAAAATTAGTATTTGGTTTAAGTTATGATATTAAAAGTGATTTATACAGATATAATTTTTATTATAATTTATTTCCATTTAAAGTAAAAGATATTGTAAGTGCTGGTG